>PJEM01004208.1:71356-160666 GCA_004023845.1 Helogale parvula | reverse complement strand
TGACAGTGATCCGAGAACAGATTGAACAACATGACGCTTTATATATATATATTGGTGTGTGGGTTTTTTTTTTAATATTGTGGAGCTTTTATTAACTTTTCCCACTTGGCTCGCAATATGGGAGGATATTTTGATAAGTGCACAGAGGGACGCGCAGCTTTCTTTGCCTCGGGCTCCAGGACGGCTCAGCCTGGCTCTTACTAGATGGGGGCAGTAAATGAGGAGAGACCGCCCTTAAAAAACACCTAGCTGGCTCGATCCCAGGAGTCCCCTCCAGACTCCAGACCTCTAGGTGGAGAGTTCGGGCCTCACACCAGGTGGAGAGATTACTTAAATAAATAAAGCTTAAAAAAAAAAAACAAAAGTAACAAACTGCAAGAGCAAATACCCAGAGCGTGAAGGAGGAGAAGCCAGATTCAAGCAACATTTCCAGGGCAGAAATGAGAGGGGGGGAAATGCAGGACAGGTGTAAGGATACAGGTCTGATTCAGGTTTCCCCTCTGACCTTGAAGGCCAGCTAACACCATTAACGTTTCTGGGAGCGGGCCTAAAGATGGAGGTTAAGACTAGTCACGCCCTACCTGAGGGTCCTAGTCACGCCCTACGTGAGGGTCCACTCTGTAATTGGTTAAAGTTACTGTCAATGATGTGATGCTATAATGACTGGACCCCTGTACCTGTGTCACAATTTCCTGTAGGCCCTGCCCCGCCATGTTCGGGGCTCGCTCCGCGTGGATCCAGTGTGTTGTTGAAGTCCGTGAGCCCGAGTTTAGGCTGGTCGGGCCTAAATTCGTAATAAAGCCCTTTGCTTTTGCATGCGTGATTCGGCCTCCCTGGCGGTCTCTGGTTTTTGGGGGCGATATTAAAAACTGGGGACAACACAGGGAGTGTGAGCCTCGGGCTCGGCACAATTTATTCTACCGAATGACACCCTAAATGCTTCAGGGGCAAAAATCCCATTCATCCTTTGCATCACTTTGCACCTCTCTCCATAAGTTCCCATTCACTCATTAAGCGGAAAAGAAGAGCTTACATCCAAAGCACACGCCACTGAATGCCGAAACGTGTGTTTCCTTCCTATGGCCTCCCTCAATGAAGCGTGGGGCACACTCATGAATATTCAAAACACATAAACCATTGATGAGGACTAAGACCCCCCGCCAAAGCTAGCGAGTTACTGAAGTGACACTCTCCAGGCCTCTTTCCATCTCATCCAGAGCATCAATGAGAAGAATAAAGAAAGAGCCTCGGCTGATAGTCTCTGCAGCTACAATCAGATTAGAAGAAAGGCTAACAAAAAATTGTTGTTTCCGCCCACCTTGTACGATGGGGAGAGAATCAATGAGCTGCCTGACAGTTTTCTGTATCAAGTAGTAAATAGATTCCCACTGGACTCTCCTTCCCTGATTTCCACTCTTGCCCATGGGAGCTTCAGCGTTGCGTCCGTGTGAGAGCGTTAGAGCCTCTGCTTCATCTCTACGGAGCAAACCAAAGGCCAGCTCAGGACTATGGACAGTTCAAGTGACAATAAGGCTGAAACATCATCCAGATGAATCATCAGGTGTGGAAATACGCTCAAGAGAGACTCACAATGACCAGGGAGACCTTCATAAATAAAAGCCGCTGCGAAACCTGATTTCTGGATGGCTTCAGAAGGCTGAGGTGGCTGAGAAGGAGGTACAGAAAGGAAAGCCTACGGCCCGTGGCGAAAGCCCAGGCAAGAAGCCATGACTAAACAGGAAGTGGGCTGAACGGATGTATGAGTGTTCAAATCACAGGCGCGGGGCTATACTCTGATACATCCTACAAAGTGAAAACAAAGCTGCATTAACCCTCACGGCTCCCATCGTTTATTAGGAGACTACTACGCACTCAGTGCATATGCACCCATGAGATCATGACCTGAGCTGAAGTCTGACGCTTCAACAACTGAGCCACCCAGATGCCCTGCACGGACATAATTTTGAAACCACCCAAAAGCCCTGCAATGGATCGCGTTATCTTCATTTTGTAAAAAGAAGCTCAGAGAGGTTAAGTCATTTGCCTGAGGTCACAGAGCTGGTCCTAAAGGAGCCAGAGTTCACACCTAGAAGAGCAAAGCCAAGTTTAGAGGAATAAGAAACTTTTCCTTTCAAGCTCTTGCTGACCCTACTTTCAGTTAGAGGGAAGCGAATTAGGTTGTGTTTGCCAGTGTTTGGTGAGAGTCCTGTCTTCAACATTTGACTATTTTGCTCATCGTGGAGGATTTGCACGAAATATGATTTTTTAACTATCTAATACTAAGATATTATTTATGAGTTTTTTGCACCCAAGAGGCCTGCCTCACTGGCCTCGCCCTCCGTTTGGCTCTCCTCCAGGCTGCCGATGACCTGTGATAACCTGACTGAAGCCTGTGTTCTCGCTGCTGACTTTTCACTTTCCTCCTGTTCTATCCTGCCCACTGGGAAAGAGGTGTCTGTTTTCAGTTTTTTACTTGCTTGTTTGTGGTTATTATTGTTGTTGTTGTTCTTGTTTTTTCCTTTGTCCTCCTTCTTTATTCATCACTGGTCAGGATACTTACAGGCAAGCAAAGTGGCGGAACTGGAAACATGGGCTGCAAAAAATTCCACACAGTCCATGCATCTATGCAAGCGCATTTAAAAAGGAAGTGTCTTAGAGTAATGTCTTGCCCCCCGCCCAAGGCTGGAGAATATATTTATTTTTATAAGAAATGAGCTTCCACAATGATCAGATCTTCACGCATCTGCTTCACAAGATTATCTCTAGCCCCACTGCCAGACACAAAATTAAATAAATACTACGAGCTGAGGCTGTGGGCTGTCACTGAGAGCTGCAGGGAGAAAAGTCACCCTTTTTATTTCTAAACTTTTGTTGCTACAAATGTGGCGCTGTCATGACATCCTCCAGGATGAGGAGGGGAACGGCCACCCCAACAGCAAACACAGCTGTTTTGATTTGTAGTCTGTGGGTTGTTTTTTTTTTATTAACTAAATACCGTGTTTGATTAGAAAGAAAGTCAACATTAGGATGCTCATCAGTTACACAGGAGAGAAACCGACACAGAATTGACTGAGTCCAGATACGCAAACACGAGCACTTTGCCATCTCGGCACTGATGTCAATAAAAGCAGCTTTCACGCAGCACCTACTGTGTGTCCAAACACAGCCAGGAGCTGGAATCACTAAGACAAAGGGCCAGGTTTCCAGGGCATTATCACCATTTGGACCTGTGTTTCACAGAGGAGAGTGTAATGTACAATGTATTATTTTAATTGAAAAAAAAAAAAGGCGTGATCTGGGTCCATGTATACTTTCCATAAGACAGGCCAAGAGACACTTACAGGAGCAGAGGGGGTGGACCTCTGGCAGGATTACAGCAAAATTAAATGTTTGTGGCCTGGAGTTTCCGGTCCCTTTTCAGTACTTTCAACTCCCCTCTCCACCCCCCCCCCCCCCCCCAAAAAGAACAGGAGCAATAAGCAAGCAACAGGACTGGTTTCTGTTCTATTGCTGGGGCAGAGGATTATGCTTCTGGATTATTCCTCCAGTTCTCATAACCGACCTATCTAACCAACATTTAAAACAGTGGAAGGAAAAATCACCTCTGGGCTCAGAACATCGATGTTAAAAGTCCAGATTCTAACATTCTGTATTAGAAAATCTTAGGAAGCCCTCACTCTGTCCTCTTCACCTGAATTCTAACAAAGATCTTAACTAATCTGGTTTTTCAACTCATGAGTTTAGAGGGCAAACAGAAGGGGTGGTAGCTGTACTTACTAGCTGAGCCCTCGCCCTATGGATGGCCAATTTATTTCTTAATGTTTATTTTTGAAGGAGAGGGCGTGAGCAAGGGAGGGGCAGAAGAGAAGGAGACACAGAATCAGAAGCAGGCTCCAATCCGAACTGTCAGCACAGAGCCTGACATGGGGCTCAAACTGAAGGGCTGTAAGATCATGACGTGAGCCGAAGTCAGATGCTTAACTGACTGAACCACCCAGGCGCCCCTGCATGGTCAATTATATACATCATAGTTAATGACCTGTAGGACAGGCACTGCACAGTCTCAGGCCTAGTCACTCACTCACTCATTCACTCATTCACTTACTCATTAACTCATTCATTCATTCACTGATTCATCCACTGATTCATTCAACTGCATTCATCAGAAGCCTCCTCTGGCTCCTTTAAGTTCCTGCTAATACCACCCTCTCTGACTTCAAGGGATGTCTTCAGAGCTGCCAGCGCTCCTGATAAATCAGACCATGTCCCCCACCCCCACCCCCACCCCAGTGCAAATCTCCTGAGACCAAAGCCCTTTAGGAGGTATATCAGTTTCCTGTGGCTTCTGTAACGGAGTCCTATAGACTACATGGCTTGAAGCAACAGAAATGGAGTCACCCCCTGCCCCCAGTTCTGGAAGCTAGAATCAAGGTGTCAGCACATCCCTCTTCCCCTGAAGGCTCTAGGGAAGAATCCTTTCTCTCCTCGTCCATCTTCTGGTGGCCCCTGGCAGTCCTTGGCTGTGGCTGCGTCACTCCAGACGTCTGCCTGTGTCTTCGTGTGGCATCTTCTGTGCCTCTGTGTGTCCCCTCCTCTTCTGAGAAGGACACCAGTCACTGGATTTCAACCCAAGATGATTTCATCTCAAGGTCCTTAACTAATATGTCTACAAAGACCCTATGTCCAAATAAGGTCTCATTCTGAGGTTCCACGTGGATATGAATTTTGAAGGGACACTATTCAACCCCCCCTACTGATTCTCCATCTTCCCAAAAAAAGCTGTCAGAACAAATCCCCTCTACCTCAGCCTCCACGGACGTCCAAGAATCCCAGTGCCCAAGTTTCACCTGTTCCCCGTTACCCCAACTTTCCACACAGCAAACAGAAAAACTATATATAATTATACATCCCTATATAGTTACATAATATTTTATATATATTATATAATAAATATACATCAAGTCCTATCACTTCCCTGCTTCTAACTCCCAGTGACTCCCACTGCAAGGGGACATTTCCAGGCCACCCGCCAGAGGCCTGCACCGCCTGCCTGAGGCTTACCCCCCTCGCCCCCTTCTTTCGTTCCCCGTTCTCCCCCCCCCCCACCCCTGCTTCACCACTTGCTGCTCTCCTTCTGGGCGTGCCCAACCACACCAAGGTCATTCCAGCGCTTGCTGATCCCTCTGTCTGGACGACTGTCCTCCAGACTGTCACACAGATTGGACCACTGTCCACACACGTCAAATCCTCAGAAAACCTTCCATTTTATCCTCGTTAAAACAACGCATGCCCCCGCCCCGCGCACATATACAACACACCTTAGGTCGCTCTTGATCACGTTACCCGAATTTAATCTTTTCTTTACAACACGTGATACTATCCAAAAACATTTATTTCCACGTCTGCTCATTTGCAGTTTGTGTCCGGCAACAGAACGCTTCACAGCTTAGTGAGGGGTGCAGACGGGGCCAGAACTGTTCTACAGAATTTATCTTCACAACAATCCTACCAGGCAAGTACTATCATTGGCCCTATTTTACAGATGGAGTAAGGGAGATGGGGTAACTTGCCCAAGGGAAGCCAAGGTTCAAACCAGTGGGGGAGACTCTAGATCCCATGCTCTTGGCTTCCTCACCAGGCCCTGCCTCCCGAACAAAGATTACAATACAGCATGTTGCCAAGGGGGTAAAAGTTATGTAACAGGCTGGTGGGGGCCGGATGAGGAAACTGCGCCTGAGTGGGGGCGGGGCTTCCTTTTGCAGCCGAGTTCTCAGGCAGAGGAGGTAACAAGTGCAAATGGACAGACAGCACAAGAGGGTGGCAGAAAGCAGACTGCATCAAATGCAATGCAAAGGTGTCTCTGGTCATCCCCCTGTGAGCACGGGGAGGGGACACAGGGCTCTGGCTCCAAGTTTAAGGTGTCGGCATGAGGCACCGTTGCTGCAAAACTCCTGCCCCAATGGCATCCTGTTTCTAAGCACTAAGCTCCTGCCTCCTTACTAAGGTTCTCTCTGAAACCAGACCTTCGGCCTCTGGGAGCCGGCCCCCCGCCGTTCCATTCCACAGGGTTCGGGGCCCTGTTCTGAGCCCCGGGAGCAATGCCAGCTGCCACCTGTAGCTCTCTCTCCTTTCTAGAGCTGGCTTCTCTCAGTCTGGCTCCTTACTAAGCCCATCTCTGACACGGACAGCTAGTAGACAAGAAAACCATCAAACACAGAAGGAGAACTAGTTTGTGCAGGAGCCAAGGGCTCTTTGCCATTTGCCAAACAGCTTCAAGTCCTGTTCTGCGACTGTGCAGGTCTCTGTTCAAATGTCATCTCATCAAAGGCCTTCCTGCATTTCTCTCCCCATGCCCACTTCCTGTCCCTTTACTCTTGTTGTGGTCATTGTTTAATCTCTCCCTGACATTATACTTGTACGTTTTAAACGCTTATAAATTATTGCCTGGCTCTCTCCCACCACCATCACCCCTCCCGACAGAGAACGGGGAGTTTGTTTTAGTCACTGCTGTGTATCTGTAGTGCTCAGAGCAGTGCCCGGCACATAATAATCACTCAATAAACAGTGGGAAGCGGCAGGACAATAGCAGTCCCCAGGTACCTGGAGTCTGAAATCGCGAGACAGAGCACACTGAAACAGCTGACATTTACAAAGCTCTCTCAAGAAATCAAGGCAGGGAAGTACAGGAAAATCTCGGCTGCAAGCATAATGCTTTCTGGAAACATGCTTGTAATCCAAAGCATGCGTACATCAAGGTGAATTTCAAGAACCACTGGCTCAGTTGTGATCATGTGACATGAGGCATCACGTAGGACTCGATTGCAAGACCTCGCTTGTTTATCAAGTTAAAATGTATTAGAAATGTTTGTTCATCTTCCGGAACACTTGCAGAACAAGTTGCCCGCAATCCAAGGTTTTACTGTATTTCTTTTTTCTTAGAATTAAATGAGATAATGTTCCTAAAGGTGGTAACAAAGTTCCTAGAACACAGCAAGTGCACTGAAACACTAGCTATTATTATAGGAAACATTCTAGAAACATTTACAGGATCTGGATAAATATAAACCTTCCTCCCCAGGAACATGGCTCATCTCCTGAGAGTTTGAGATGGCTGGAGGTGTCCTGGAGGGCAAATCCAACGGAGATAAAATAGGAGGCAGTGCGGGTATGGTCGGTGCAGGACAAAACCGAAAATATCTGATAAAGAGATTTGCTGGGGTGCCTGGGTGGCTCAGTCGGTGAAGCGTCAGACTTCGGCTCAGGTCATGATCTCGTGGTCTGTAAGTTCAAGCCCCGCGTCGGGCTCTGTGCTGACAGCTCAGAGCCTGGAGTCTGCTTCAGATTCTGTTTCCCTTTCTCTGCCGCTCTTCTTCTCGCACCCTGTCTGCCTCTCAAAAATAAACATTAAACAAAAATTTTAAGAGATATTTGCCAAAAAGAGGGGACTTTAAATAAATAAAAATGTTGCTGAAATAAACAAAGAGTTCATTGTCAAGAAAGGCATGACTTTTAGCATAAATGATGCTCGCCGAGCCCTTGGAGGTCAAGTACGTGCGGGGATGTAGGAGTTGCGCATGTCCCCGTGTCTGTCTGTGCTTCGAAGCGGAGCCGTGGCCGGGGACAAACCTCGATCAGCAGTCAAGGCCACAGAAACCGGTCTGTTTTACAAATTACCATGTAATTAAACACAGGGCGCATGAGATCTATTTTAAGCACATCCTTTCCTCAGTCTTAGTTTTCCGCTCAACTTCCAAGTCCTCACCAGCCAAAACCGCAGCTTCAAAACTGCAGTTTAAAAACTGCAACCTCACTGTACTATCAAGGAATATTTTCTAATCATGCCTAAAACCAAACTGCCTGGCGAGCTGCGTTCCTGTCACGGGTGATGTTGTAGAGGGAGGCTGACAGGAGGTGAAAACAGGGTTAAATCTTGAGGGTAAGACAAGACAGGAAACAAACAAGTGCTTTTCATGGTAAGGGTCCTTAATGGGAGAGCACATCATCTTGCAGAAACACCTAACAGACTTTTTTCTATGTTCCAAAAGTTCATAATCACAAAAGCAGCAGAGGAAGGGTCCTGAGAGGATCCATTTATAAAGCCCTCTGCCTCCGGAACAGTTTTAAACTCTTTATAAATCTCATCTCTATACCTTGAAAGGTACCCCTTTTGCAGACGCACAGAAGGAGGCGGCTCTGGCAGACTGAATGATGTGCTCCAACTGGCTGGGATTCAGAACAGGGTCCTGAAATTGGACTGTCCCCAAAGCAATGCTAACTCTTAGCAACGCTGATAACTTCTCGATGATTCCTAAACGCTACCGCTTCCCAAAACTTGCACCAGTTCGCTGCCCAGAGGGAAAAAACAAAGTGAGTGTAGTCTGTTTTTAGAAAGCTAAACGCATTCACTATGTATATCCCAAAACTGTACCACTTTTAATGTTTCATGTGTAAATATTCTTTCAATAAAGAAAGGATATTTTGACATGAAAATTTCCCCCAAATTGTAAACATGAAAAATTAATGACAGAATAACAATTTAAGTTTTAGAATATCCTTTAAAAAAATTTTTTTTAAAGAGAGAGGAAGCAGAAAGGGGCAGAGAGAGAGAGAGGCAGAGAATCTCAAGCAGGCTCTGCACTGTCAGCACAAAGCCCAATGTGGGGCTCGAACTCACGAACCGTGAGATCATGACCTGAGCTGAATCAAGAGTTGCACCAACTGAGCCACCCAGGTGCCCCTAGAATATCCTTATTCTGCAACATCATAAGTGGATGATCTTACATCAATCACAGAAATTTCTTCTGAAATTTAACTGACCCGTGAAATGAAAGTCTGGCACCACTGTACTATACAATCCGTATTTTTCAATTTACCCATCAGTGGCTCATGAAATCATGTTAGTTGGTCAATACCACACTCTCTTCTTTCTTTCTCCGCATGCGATAAGACAGAACAGACAAGTATTAAAAAGCATCAGAAGTGAGGACAGGTAGCAAAAAAGATTAACGTTTCATGAAACTCTTGTTTTAATTTTATAAACACAGAAATGCAGGTTTGTACTGGGTCAGGTCGTAAAATGTCGTTCTTATTGTCAAAAAACTTTGAAAGCCTTAGCACAGTTTTTCTTACAGTAATACGCACTCATTATTGAGCGTTTGTAGAACAGAAAACTCGTAGAAGCCATCTATAATGCCATCACTCACAAATGACTATAACTTATATCTCTTGGGCAAATGGTGTTTCTGTATTGTAGCTGGACACCAAACACTAAATATCCCTGAATCCAATAGCAGAGCAGCAGGATTTGAATCCAAGACTGTCACTCAGTGGCAGTGTGCCACAAATGGGGAGCAGGGTGTTGGGGACAATGCCCTCGAACAAGAGGAACTCGTGTCTTTTCAGAAGCTTAGGCATCTGTCCATCTCCGATTCCATCAAGTGACAGGCGGGATTGAGGTCTATCCACCTGCTCACAGAAAAAATGCAATCTTCCATCTTAAAGGTAAGCATTTGATTCCACCATTAACATTTTCAACGAAGATTCAATCAAATCAGATTATATATTCGCCTGGAATTTTGCTTCCAAGTGTTAAATATGGTTTATTTTTAGCCTTGGGAGCGATGAAACTTGTGTTCACGGGTCCTGGTGAGAATATTCAGTTCACAGCCAAGCTCGGGGGTGCAGCCAGTGTTCGTGGGCAAGGAAAGATGACTCTGAAAATATGGCAAATCCGGCTTTTGCACTCTCTTGTGAGAGGAGTCGGGTCAGAGGAGGGGTCGGTAGTGAGGACCTGTAAACTGTGGGAGAGGAATGAAGTCGCCGGGGCCTCACACCACAAAGCCCAATGTGTCCGTGTGGACTCATCCCAGATGACCAGGAGAACGCCTCCCAGAGGAATCGCGGAGACTCTCGGGATTAAGAGAGTCACCTGGGGTGGCACCAAGGAATTTCACGGATCCCACGCTAGTGCTTGCTACAAAGGAGACATGCGTGAAACGTGGTACTGAAAGCGTTGCTGGCATGTGAAAATTAACTTCAAAGTGCGTAAGAGTTCAAACATCATCAATTAGTTTCACATCAAATATGGGTACCCTTACCAAGCTTTAATGAGGAATCCAGTTTCCGGGAAATAAATGTGGACCACTTATCTCAGAGTTAAATAAGCTGTAAGAAAACATTGTGATGTGTAACTATGAAAACTCTTTTTCTGTTATATTCAAGAGAGTTTCTTACTCAAAGTATGAATTCTCCTACTGACAGGGGTCCAGGAAGTTTATGATAACCTATGCACGTTTCAGCACACCAAGGGCTCCGTGCCAGCGGCCCATTTGTTCAATAAAGTTTTACTGAAACACGTTCAAACTCATTCCACAAAACCATCATCTATGGCTGTCGCTGCGCCACAACAGCAGAGCTGCGTCACTGTGACAAGACGTGTTACGGCCTGCAGAGCCAAAAACAGTTACTTGCTGACCCTTCAAGAGGAAGTTTGCCTTGGGGCACCTGGGTGGCTCGGTTGGTGAAGTCTTGTGGGTTCGAGCCCTACATCTGGCTCTGTGTTGACAGCTCAGAGCCTGAAGCCTACTTTGGATTCTGTGTCTCCCTCTCTCTCTGCCCCTCACCCACTTCAGTTCTCTCTCTCTCTCTCTCTCAAAAATAAACAAACATTTAAAAAAAGAGAGAGAGGGGCGCCTGGGTGGCTCAGTCGGTTGAGCCTCTGGCTTCGGCTCAGGTCAGATCTCACGGTCGTGGGTTCGGGCCCCGCATCGGGCTCTGTGCTGACAGCTAGCTCAGAGCCTGGAGCCTGCTTCCGGTTCTGTGTCTTCTTCTCTCTCTGCCCCTCCCCCTCTCATGCTCTGTCTCTCTCTGTATCAAAAATAAATAAAACATTAAAAAAAAAAAGAGAGAGAGAGAAAGTTTGTCTATAGCTAGGATTTCTGTGGAAGCAATGCGCCTCCTTACCAGTTAGCGTATCTTGAATAATCTGTTCTGAGGGCCTCATCCTTCCACACAACGAACCGGTGATGCTTCTGCCTCTATAGACACCATTTATTGTGGGGCGCACATGAATAGCTTTAACAGGAACACCAGTGGGGTTTGGGTTGGTGTTAAAACAATTTCAGAGAAGTGTGGCTTTCAGGGTTGCAAGGAATCTACTCAGAACCTTGCCTGTAAAACCAATCTGGACGTTTCTGTACTGAGTCTAAATGAGGACAGAGACACACAAGAAGTGACACTGCAACCCTCTGCGTGTGGAGAAGAGGGGGCACGGTCCTTGCAGGCTGGATACCAATCTGGAGCCTGCTTTTACAGCTCTCTTCTTTCCTCTAGCATCTTTCCTGGTCTTGTCTTTTCTTTTGTTGATTTATTTGAAAGAGAGAGCACCTGTGCAGGGCAGGCAGCGAGAGAGAATCCCAAGCAGGCTCTGCACCATCATCATCACAGAGCCCGTTGTGGGGCTCAAACCCACAAAACGTGAGGTCATGAGCCAAAACCAAGAGCTGGACACTTAACCAACTGAGCTACCCAGTGTCCCCTTTTAGCAACTTTCTTATATTTATTTGCCCTTTGCCTTTGGATGGAAACCCACAGAGACATACCTGGACGCACACGGGTTCCCATTCCAATGTGGGCAGACTACGCACGCTGGTAGGTTGATAATACTAGGGGCGCCTGGGTGTCTCAATCGGTCAGGCGGCCAACTTCAGCTCAGGTCACGATCTCACGGTTCAAGAGTTCGAGCCCCGCGTCGGGCTCTGTGCTGACAGCTAGCTCAGAGCCTGGAGCCTGTCTTCAGATTCTGTGTCTCCCTCTCTCTCTGACCCTCCCCTGCTCACACTGCCTCTCTTTCTCTCTCTCTCTCTCTCTCTCTCAAAAAAAAAAAAATAATAATAATAAAATAAAATAAACATAAAAAAAGCAAAATAATTAAAATTTTAAAAAATTTAAGCAAGTATGCTGAAGTCTGGGAAATAACAGAACCCAGACATAACTGGGTTTTCAAATCCAAGCTCCATCCCTTAGAGCCCAGGAACACTTACTAAATGTAGATTACATTTAAATTTTCAGCCCACATGTATTTTTATTTTCTTAATTGTTTTTTATTTATTTATTTTGGAGGGAGGGACATGAGTAGTGGAGGGGCAGAGGGAAAAGGAGAGAGAGAATCCCAAGCAGAGTCCATCCTGCCAGCGCAAAGCCCCATGCAGAGCTTGAACCCAGGAACCGTGAGATCATGACCTGAGCCGAAATCAACGAGTCAGACGCTTAACCGACTGAGCCACCCAGGTGCCCCCCCCTTTTTTTTTACTACAGAGGGACAGCACACGTAAATGGGGGAGAGGGGAAGACAGTGGTGGGGGAGGGAGAGAGAGAGACAAGGGGAGAGAAAGAGAGAGAGAGAGAGAGAGAGAGAGAGAATCTCAAACAGGCCCCAGGCTCCGCGCTCTCTCTCTCTCTCTGCCCCTCCCACGTGCTCTCTCACTCTCTCAAAAAACAAAGAACTGGACACTCAACCGACTGAGCCACCCAGGTACCCCATTTTTCTGCCCACTTTCAAGAATGAGCACATTGAAGCTCAGGGAGTTCAAGTGACTTGTTCAAGACCAAGGACCTAATGAGAAGTAGCAGAATTGGGATTCAAATTAGTCCGGCTCCAAAGCCCTGTTTTGTTTCCACCCCCACCCATCCCCCCAACTCTACACCACAGCAGTTAGACAATGTCAAAGGTCTCTAACCTCCTCCCTTCCTGGGAGAGGTCTGAGAAGACACTGCTTTGTTTTTCTCTGTCTTCCCTTTTATTCTTTCGAAGCACACACTAGTGTCGTCTCTTCAGATGATGTGGCTTAAGGTTTCTTCATTACAGTCATGATTGAGTCATCCTTCCTGCAAGTTCCACAGGCTCACTTGCTGGGTTCTGCGTTCACAGATTCTTGGCTCATCTCTCATACTGTGAATCTTAACTTCAACTTGAGGTCATTTCCTGTCGCCCTCCTGCATCACCTGTATGTGGGCTTTGCCTCTCGATACTATTTCTGGAAGGTCTCTAATTGCCTTGGCCGTGCTAGACTGTGCTGGCTCACCTGCCACACTGTTCCCAGAACCTGATAAATATTTACTAGATGGACACCGTATCTCTGCCACATTTTAAGATCAAATAACTTCGCTAAAGCCATTCAAGAGTGCAGCTTCAGCGAAGTGATTTACGGACGGTCATAACCGAGAAGAGGGTTTCCTGGCAGAGCAGCGATCTGCCTCTCAAGCCCGCACAAATGGGTTCCAGAAGTTTCCGTCCTCCGTTGTCCAAGTCTGTGGCACCCAGGTCAAAGACATGCACCCTAGGGACACCTGGGTGGCTCAGTCTAGAGAGTGCCTGACTTCAGCTCAGGTCAGGATCTCATGGTTTGTGAATTCGAGCCCCACATCAGGCTCACTGCTGCAGCACAGAGCCCATTTCAGATCCTCTGTCTCCCCCCCCCCCCCCGCTCCTCCCCCACTTGCACTCTCTCAAAAATAAATAAACATTTCAAAGGTGGGGAGGGCGTCTGGGTGGCTCAGTCGGTTAAATGTCTGACTTCAGCTCAGGTCACTATCTTGTGGTTCATGGATTCGAGCCCCACGTCGGGCTCTGTGCTGACAGCTCAGAGCCTGGAGCCTGCTTCAGATTCTGTGTCTCTCTCTCTCTCTCTATGACCCTCCCCTGCTCCCATTCTCTCTATGTCTCAAAAATGAATAAATGTAAAAAAAAAAAAAAAAAGACATGCATCCTAGATATAGGCTGTGTGTGTGGATGAATGCAACATAGGATAAAAAACTGAAGTTCCTGTGCCACCTGCCAAGTACTCACTCACCCTATAAAGAGGTAAGCCTTCTTTCAGCCGACCTGGGAGGAAGCCAGAGATGGGGATGCAGAGGTATCCCGAAGGACCATCTTCCCTCCATACCCATAAGGACCCTACAGAGGCCCCCAAAGAGACCAGGGCCAAGTACGGTCTCATTAACATCGATAATATATTAGTATCCCGGTAGCTTCATTACGCATGAGGACGCACATGAGGCATTACTGATGTTCTCTACACTAAGTACAGACATAAGTAACGGACTCTTGATGTGATCCAAAGAAATACTGGAGAAGAGGCCTGAGTCCTGAACACACACTAAATGCTCCTATGGTGAGAAAACACATTAAATGCCAGGAAATGCCGTATAAATAAAAACACAAGTAGGAAATGGCACTGCTTCATCTCCACACACCCCTAAGAATGGAGTAACTTGGCCCTGCCCTGAGATTTTTGCTCCAATGTTTCTGGCTGCGTTTAGGGCCATGCCGACGAGGCCATGACTTAGTAATTCCCGAGAACCTTTCTTTGAAGGTTTTGAAATTGTGTTTAATACCAAGCATGTCATAAAAAAGACTCACTAATCATTGATCAATAAAAGATATTCCCTTCCACGGAGTGTCTTTTTTTAGCTCCAATCTGAAAAGCATCGCCTTCCACCCACCCCCTCAGGGATCAAAGACACACTAATGTCAGGCCCACAAAGCAAAACGAGAGCGTGACTTGTCTCTGATTACTTTGTGCTTTAAGAGCAGCCACAAGTGGATCGTTCTGGAACAAAACGTTTTTTTGTTGTTGTTTCATGAGTCAACGTACCGTGTGATTCAGGAGAAAGAGGGTCTTCCTTTTCTCAGAATTCTTCTGATATCATATGTAAGGTCAAAACTAGGACGTGTCCAGCAGCTATGAAAGCGTAGCAACTCTGTCATCTAAAGCATGCCCCGAAGCCACAAAACTCAGACAAGGACACAGAGAAGGATCCACGAGTCTGGCACAGCAACCTGAGATGCCGTTTGCTGGATGTAAATCTGTCTTCCTAGGAAATGCACCATATCTACGCTCTGCCCCAGAAATAGGAAACTTCTAGAATCGGTGCCAATGAGATGGAGCAACCAAGAGAGCTTCCATTTCTCCACCATATGTACCTATTTCCACCCCTCGGCTCCTACACGTGCCTGTCTTTTCCAACACTGCATGGCCATCTTCCTTTTTGCGCTCACATTTTTCTCTCCCTTTCTCATTCTCTCCCTAAGCAAACTTTTCACTTGTGGTTTCGAGCCACAGTCTCTGCTTAATTTCATGGAGTTGTCAATCCAGTGTTAATCTGCCCCTTAGCACATCACAGGGCACAGAGAGAACTAGTTACTTTCTAACACTGACCTAACCCGAAGCAACAACCCAAGGGATCACCAGTGTCCATTTCCTCTGGTCAAGGGCATTTGCTTTCATCATGGTCACATTAAACAGGATTGCTAAAATCATCCCACACTGGGTTGCTGATTTCTTATTTGTTTCCTCCCCTCCAAGCAAGGCTGTTTCATGCAGCATGTAGAGACATCTTCCTACCTACCCAAAGAATGGAACTCTCCTGTGACAGAACTCTCTGCATGAAACCCTGATATTCCATCTCCATGCATTGTAATTTTTAGGTCACTACTTACTAAGCAAAGTTAGAATATCCCTTTTAAATGTAAAATTGTCTTCTCCCAGGACCCGCAGAGCAGCATGGCCCTAAACAAACCAACTGAGCAAGTTAGAAATTTAGCCTCTAATAAAAATAGGTATTCTGGAGGCTTTATATAGTCTACAAGGCAATGAGGAGATCTTAATCTACTGCCTAATCATCCCCTGATAATGAAGGCATGTGCACGGGAGCCTAAAGACTCAAATCATCTGTGGATAAGAAGATTTATGACACATACTTCCCAAAGAAGGGATACTCCAATATGTTGTCTCGTCCCATCGACTAAGCAGTCAAAATCATGTCGGTGGG
The DNA here is from genome assembly GCA_004023845.1 of Helogale parvula. Taxonomy (NCBI): domain Eukaryota; kingdom Metazoa; phylum Chordata; class Mammalia; order Carnivora; family Herpestidae; genus Helogale; species Helogale parvula. Next base: position 144,835 of record PJEM01004208.1, on the reverse strand, counting down.
ATACCAGGGAGATCTTTACAATGGTAATGACCTCAAAGGTATACTATCAGCAGGACAACTGATGAGATGCTGTTTAAAAAGGGTGCAAATACAAATACGATCGGAAGCAAAAGACATCTAGAATTTTACAGAAAAAAAGAGAACAGATTCAAGACTTTAAATACCCCAGGTTTGTGGAACAGGAGACCCAACTAAGAGACGAAATGTAGAGGGCCGCCTGGGGGGCTGAGTCGGTTGAGCGTCCAGCTTCAGTTCAGGTCATGATCTCAAAGCCCTTGAATTTGAGCCCCACATCAGGCTCTGTGCTGACAGCTCAGAGCCTGGAGCCTGCTTCTCATTCTGTGTGTCCCTCTCTCTCTGCCCTTCCCCCTCTCCTGCTCTGTCTCTCAAAAACAAATAAATGTTAAAAAATTAAAATTAAAAAAAAAGAGAGAGAGATGTAGATCAAGTTAACTGTGCCTCCGCTATCCGTGCTGACACCACATTGGGCTTAAGAACCAGGAGGGTCCTGAATGTTGGGACAATTTCCTTTAAAGGGCAACTTAGGTCACTGATATAAATTCTTCCTGAATGGTGATGCAGATGCCAAGTTAGCTGAGAGAGAAATGCGATGCAGCAAAAATCGAATTTCTCAAATAGGGCAGGACCCCACCCAGGCACATCAATCTCTCTCCTCCTGGGAACCTTGACAAGAGCTGGGGGCCAAGGAATTTCTGCAGAAATACGCCACATCTGACGCAGCTCCCCATGACCACCTTGTTTCTCCTACGTTATACATCCTTAGTGAAAAATACAGCTTCTCCATTTAATCCTACAGTGGGTGAAATTATACAAAACTCCACTGTAAATCAAATATACATAAACAACAAAATGAAAGCACAGGGCTGTCTGGCCTGACTCAGTTAGTAGAGCCTGTGACTCTTTTTCTTTTTCAATTTTTATTTTTTTATCATTTATCCATTAGTGAAAAATATAGCTTCTTCATCTAATCTTACAGTGAGTGTGGAGCCTGCTACCTCCACACTCTCCCCTCCCTCACTTTCCCTCTCTCAAATGAAAAAAAGTAAAGAAAAAGGAAAAGAAAGAAAAGGAGGTGTACATTTATCTACCCAAAGTACCAAGCCTGATTTGGAAAGTGAAGTGAATTTTCAGAGTCAGCACCCGTGTTCATTACACTCCAGTCACAGCCACGCCGTGTTCTGTGTTATTCCATACAGAATACGGACATTGCCTTCAACTTTGGGATTGTCCTTCAACTTGCAAGCAAACAAAAGTAAAAAAAAAAAAACAAAAAACAACAACAACAACAACAAACGACCTTTTTACACATCTACCACATATAGAAAGGATTAAGGTTTGTTTTTCAGGCAAGCATGACTTTTTTTAAAGTCAACGTTTTCATTCTGAAAGATGTGACTAAGGCATAGTTAGGCTTTCGACCAAACTCCAGACTTTATGGCTTTCGACCAAAGCTCCTGGCAAATCATCCAGAAGAAAGAGGAGTAAACCATGAGCTTCAGAAAATGTTATAAAACTTCAGACAGAATAAAGTTTGAATCTAGACTGAGTTTCTGGGTTCAAAAAGATCCGCCACTTTAGATTTCATTTACGAAGGGCATCGTGAGGCATTATATAACCATATCCATATCCATGGAACTGTAAGATAGCCAACGAGCTATTAGCGCAGGATACAGGAGAGAGCAGAGGGTGCTGGAGAGGTCTAACCAGAAGGGCTTTATTTTTTTTTTTTTAATGTTTCTTTTTGAGAGAGAGAGCGTGTGTGAAAGAGAGCGCTGAGAGCGCGCACACACGAGCAGGGGAGGGGCAGAGAAAGAGAGGGAGACACAGAATCAGAAGCAGGCTCTGACAGCTCAGAGCCTGATGTGGCGCTCCAACTCACAAGCCTTCTAGCCATGAGATCATGACCTGAGCCAAAGTCGCCACTCAACCAACTGAGCCACCCAGGCGCCCCACCAGAAGGGCTTTATTTAAATGGACATAGAGTCGGGGCGCCTGGGTGGCTCAGTCGGTTAAGCGTCCGGCTTCGGCTCAGGTCATGATCTCAAGGTTCGTGGGTTCGAGCCCTGCGTCTCGCTCTGTGCTAACAGCTCGGAGCGGAGCATGGAGCCTGTTTCAGATTCTGTGTCTCCCTCTCTCTCTGACCCTCCTTGCTCATGCTGTCTCTCTTTGTCTCTCAAAACTAAATTAAAAAAAAAAAAAACATAAAATAAAAAGACATAGACTCATCTTGTAAAAGGGGCTGTGCTGACCCAAGGAATTTGGAGAAAAATGGGATGTGGGTCTTGTTATTAGGAATCTTACAGTCTAATCGGAGTGACACCCTGAGGTTCATGAGCTAAGAAAAGCAGGAGAGAGGCACACCTGGTCAGTCATAGACCATACAAATCTTGATCTCAGGGTCATGAGTTCAATCCCCACACTGGGAGCAGAGTTTACTTTAAAAAAATGGGGGCACCCAAGTGGCTCAGTCAGTTAAGCATCCGACTTCGGTCAGGTCATGACCTCACAGTTCGTGAGTTCGAGCCCCACATCAGGCTCTCTGCTGTCAGCGTAGAGCCTGCTTCGGATCCTCTACCCAACCTCCATCTGCCCTTCCTTCTCTCTCAGAAATAAACATTTGAAAATTAAAAAAAAAAAAAAAGAAAAGCAATTGTTTAAGAAAAAAAGGGGCGCCTCGCAGGGGCTCAGGCAGTTCAGCATCCGCCTCTTGACCTCGGCTCAGGACGTAGCTCGATTCTCGAACAGTCATGACACTGATGTTCTTTTCTTTCCAGAAAGCAACGTTATTCCAGCCGGCATCGCTCAGTTGTGTTCGTACCCAAAGAACTGAGTCCCGAACACCACGTGGCATGGTTTTTTATATATATTTTTTACTTCTGTGTCTCCCATATATGGTAACCCACAAACATCCAATCTGACTAAAGCGGTCTCATGTTACAAGGTCATGAGGGATGTTGTCACGTACAAAAATAGCAAAGTTGCCTTGAGATGTACTTTTGTTTTTCTTTTTTTAGGGAGGGGACCCTACTACAAGGTCAGGATCCCACAGTTCGTGAGTTCGAACCCCGGATCGGGCTCGGCGCTGACGGTGCAGAGCCTGCTTGGGATTCCGTCTCTCCTTCTCTCTACCTCTCCCCTGCTTGTGTTGTAAGGTCACAGAGATCAGGAGTGTGCAAACAAGTGAGAAATTGGCAAGTATCTAGTTTCCAGTTGAGTTGGAGGACTGGGTTCATGCCAGGCATCCTGGGGCTAGTTGGAAAGAGTGTCTAGATTTGTCAGGACCTGCTTGGAATGTTGACCCCCCCCACTCTGTCTTCGCTCCCTAGATAAAATACCTGATCTTTGTACACACATTAAACCCTGCACCAGGCCACAGGTGGAGTCCTATCCTCAGTTTGGAACGGTTTCTCGGTAGAAGCATTAATGAACACCGTAGACCAGGCAAGGTGTGAGGCTCTTCCACAGATGATCTTATTTCATAAATAAGGAGACTGTGAGTGACAGCAAATGGAGGCGTCTTATCCAAGACCATAAACAGAATACGAGGTTGAAGTGAAGATTATTAGAAGCCGTGACTGCCTGTCTCCTGAGGAAGCATGCCACCACGGTGAAGGAACTCGGGCTCTGGAGCCACAATGCCTGGGTTCAAACCCCGGCTCTCTGAAGAGTCATCAGCTGCTCTGTGCCTCGGCTTTCCCACTTGGAACGAGAGGCAGTAACAGAATCCACTTCCCAGGATGATTGTGTAGAGCGAACAAATGAATATACATCCATGCTTAGCCCCTACTAAGCACCCGAAACAATGACAGCTATTATTTGTGGGAAGGTCAAGGCCACCTAGTTTTGCTATTGTGCACCAGTTCCAGGAACTGGCTGTCTCGGTCCGTTCGGGCTGATATAACAAAATACCACACGCCGGGTGGCTCATAAACAGAAACTTACTTACTTCTCACGGCTCTGGAGGCTAAGAAGTCCAAGCACACTCAGTGTCTGGTTGAAGGTCAGCTTCCTGGTTCATAAATGGCTATATTCTCTCTGTGCCCTGACACAGAAGGGTTGGGGGTGGGGGGGGGGGTACTCTGGGGTCTCTCTTTTTTTTTTTTAATAAAAACCCTAATCCCATTCAGGAGGGCTCTCAGAGGCCCCACCCCCAAACACCACTGCGTTGGGGATTGGGTTTCATATGAATTTGGCAGGAGCCGGGGAGGGGCCGGGGTGCATATATAAAGGTTCCGTCTATAGCACGAGGCATAACATCAACTAATTCCTGAGACTAAGTTGCTTCCTGTATTCTAGTTCCATTTACTTTACTGTGGGGCCTGATGACCTACTGAAGAGCCCCTAGGGCGGCGGAGAGCAGTCTTGCCAACTTCCTCCTTCCCTCCACCCTCACTCCTGCTGCGTAATTGGCATCCTTCCCCACATGCCTCTCTGCCGCCGCCGGGCAAGAGGCCAGTGCCCCACCCGCTGGCCCTCCAGAGGCCTCCGGCCACCTCCCGATGGCCACCACCCCTGTTGATGCCCAACCGCCTGGACCACACTGATGGTCTGAAAGTGCATGTGGTACTTTCCAGGGGCAGCTCCCTGGAATCAGAAGCAGTGGATCTGTCCCACTCCAGAGGGCATTTCCATCTCCTTCAAAGTTCTGAGCAGCGTCGGCCCAAACTGTCATCAGTCCATGTTTTCACAGGATGCTACAAGATAAGATAGGGCACGTTTCTCACACGGACACAATTTTCCTCAGCAAAACCACTGCGCACTAATACGTGGATGCCAAGAAGGAAGCATCCCCTCCCCCTCAACCCCTCCATCCCCTGACTCTGCCAACTGCTGTATCACACGTGCTTCAGACTCTGTGAAAGAGAGCAACAGTGGGCTGGCCAGGATGGAGCACGCACGCTCATTTACTGTTAGCAGAAAGTTTCACGACCTCGACCAGCCAAAGATCTGTTCAAGCCTTGCCCTGATCTTTTCAAATTTAAGAGACACTAATTGCATACGAGGTTTTCCAGCTACAGACCTTTCACTTGTTCAAAATAACTCTCATGGGGCACCTGGGTGACTCAGTCAGTTAAGCATCCGACTTCAGCTCAGGTCATGATCTGGCAGTTCGTGAGTTCAAGCCCTGCGTCAAGCTCTGTGCTGACAGCTCAGAGCAGGGAGCCTGCTTCAGATTCTGTGTCTCCCTCTCTCTCTGACCCTCCCCCACTCGTGCTTGCTCTCTCTCTCTCTCTCTCTCTCTCTCTCACTCTCTCTCTCTGAAAAATAAACATAAAAAAATCAAAATAACTCTTAACTAATAAAATACCAGAAGCCTAAAAGGCAGATTTCACTTGCAAATACTACCACTTTCCGTTAGGTAATGACTTTTCTTTTTTTATTTCCCCATTGTAGGGCATTTTATTTATAGTTTATTTTCACATGGGTTTCCATATAACACCCAGAGGTAACGACTTTACAAAGAACTAAACAAACAGAATGTTTAAGGACTGAGTTCTCCCAAGTGTAACTCTTACACAATTGCTGATAGGAGCATAAATATCACCATCACTTTGGAAAACATGTGCGTAACTCTGTAACTCTACACTCCTAGGTCTATTCCCCACTCTCACACATGGGTAAGTAAGAAATAGTTTCCAGTCTGTTCTCAGCACCATGGTTCCTAAAAGCAAAACTCTAGGAACAACGCAGTGTGCATGGATCAGGCAGCAGATAAATACACTTTGGCAGATTCATATAAAGGATATTACAACCATAAGGAGTGCCTGGTTGGTTCAGTCGGAAGAGCATGTGACTCTTGATCTTGGGGCTATGAGTTCCAGCCCCACACTGGATGCAGAGCTTGCTTAAATAATTAAGGGCACCTGGGTGACCCAGTCAGTTAAGGGTCCGACTTCGGCTCAGGTCATGATCTCACGGTTCACGGGTTCGAACCGTGTGTAAGGCTCTGTGCTAACAGCTCAGAGCCTGGAGCCTGCTTCAGATTCTGTGTCTCCCTCTCACACTCTCTCTCTCTCTCTCTCTCTCTCTCTCTCTCTCAAAGATAAATATACATCAGAGGCCCCTGGGTTAAGCATCCAACTTTGGCTCAGGTCACAATCTCACGGTTTGTGGGTTCAAGCCCCACACTGGGCTCTGTGCTGACAGCTCAGAGCCTGGAGCCTGAGCTCAGATTCCGAGTCTCCCTCTCTCTCTGCCCCTCTCCCACTCAAGCTCTGTCTCTCTCTCAAAAATATACATTAAAAATTTTTTTAATAAATATACGTTAAAAAAATGTTTAAGAGCCTGCTTAAATAAGTAAAACTTTTTAAGTATACTAAACAGACAAAAAATGAATGAATGATAGTTATATGCATCAATCTCAGGATCAAAACGCTGAGGGAGAAAGAGCAAGTTCTGCAATACAATGGGGGAAAACAATCTATTCTAACACATGGTGCCAGGACAAACGGACAGCCACGTACAACAGAATGAATCTTATACCCTATATACAAAATTAACTCAAAATGGACCAAAGACCTAAATATAAGAACTTAAACTATAAAACTCTTGGAAGAAAACTGAAGAGTAAATCTTTGGGACCTTGTATTAGGGAATGGTTTCTTAGGCAGGACACAGAAAGCACAAGGAGCCAAGGTGAAAACAGACACGCTGAACTTCATCAAAATGTAAAATCATGTGCTTCGAAGGACATTTTCCAGAAACTGAAAAAGACAACCCACATAATGGGAGGAAATAATCTGTGAATCATGTATCTGATAAGGTCTAACATCCAGAAAAATAAACCTCATCCACCCGACAATAAAGACACAGAACTTGAACAAAACTTTCTCCCACGATTCACAAATAGCCAATTAAGTACGTGAAAAAAGATGTTCAGCAGTATTAGTCATTAAGGAAACGCAAGTCAAAATCACAATGAGATACTACTTCACACTCACAAGGACACCTCGAATCAAAAAGACAGAAAATAAAAAGAGGCCTCATACGCTGCTGGTGAAAACGTAAAATGGTGCATCCACTGTGCCAAAGAGTTTGGTGACTCCCCAGGAAGTTAAACAGAAGTTCCACCTGACCAACAATTCCACCCGAGGCATACGTCCAAAAGATCTGAAAACCAGAGTTCAAACAAAAGCTTGTACGTAAATGTTTATAACATGATTCACAATAGACAAAAACTGGAAATAACCCAATGTCCATCAGCTGGTGAGCGGATAGACAAAACCTGGTATGTCCATATAGCAGACTATTACTCAGCCATAAAAAGGGCCACAGTACTGATTCAGGCCACGACATGGATGAGCCTTGATACCATTACCCTAAGGGAAAGACGACGGGCACAGAAGGCCATAGACTGTATGATTCCATTTATATGAAATGTCCAGAAAATGCAATTTCATAAAGATAGAAAGTAGACTTTGGTTGCCAAGGGCTGGGGAAAGGGGCTAATAGGGAGTGACTGCCAACTGCTGTAGGGTTTTGGGGGGCAAGAGAAATGTTCTGGAATTAAGGGAGCATGGGTGGCTCAGCTGGTTAAGCATCCGACTCTTGATTTCAGTCCAGGTTATGATTTCATGGTTTGTGAGATGGAGCCCAGTGCAGAGCCTGCTTGGGATTCTCTCTCCCTTTCTCTCTGCCCGCCCCCTGCTTGTGCTCGCTCTCTCTCAAAGTAATAAATAAACATTAAAATTTTTTAATTAAAAATAATAAATTTTTAAAACTTTTTAAATAAAAAAGTAAGAGTGAATTTTATGATATGCAAATTATATCTCAATACAGAAATTTAATAGGAAAAAAAGGCAAGCTATTGAAGATGATCTCCTCCGTGATGCCATGTGCACAGAGGGCATGGAATCGGGGAGGGGCAGGCAGAGCGTTCAATGAACTTGTATCATTGCACTTATTAAGCTGGACCACGGGTTCATGGCTGTATTGCTTCATACCTATTCAACAGTCACTATAACAAAATTTCAAAGAGAAATCTATTTTTTCCTGTTTTTCAACTCACAATCAACACAAAACTTGAACCTGAAGTTAAGTGACCATAAGCTGGGAGCTCAGCAACCACGGTGGGTAAAGCATCATAAACGTGACTGGCAGGGAGTTAAAAAAGAAGCAAGGACCGTCATGACCCTCCAAGGAGTTCACAATCGAGACCGTTGAGCAGGGGTGGGGGGGGGGGTGCTGGCTACCAGGTCCTGAAAGCCACAGCCTCATTTCTTCCTCATCTTATAATCCCAGCAAAGGTTTTGTCATTCCCAGCACTAGCCATTATGAAGGAATCCATGTCATACAATTAAAACATTAAATATGTTTTCTTTTCAGAGTTCCTAAGTGTCGTTCGGAAAATTTGTTCCATCTCCCTTCTATAAATCTACTTTTAAAGACTCAGAAGTGGAATTAGAATGCATAGTGAATTATAAAAAACTTGTTTACGAGACTTCCCTTTTCACTTGAGGTAATGTATTTTTAAAGCCCTGATTTAAATGATATCTTTAGATTATCACACATTTTCATCTAGGCTCTATTAGTTTTTGAATATTCATATAATGGCATCTTGAAGTGCCTTATTGCAAGAGAGAGTCTAGATAAATATAGAAGCTTTCTCAAAACAATCAAGGTTTCCCTCAAGACTTAAAATAGCTTTAAGGTAATCTCAAATTGTATCTATGTTCCCAGTTTTACCGAAGAATGGCAAATGCAAATAGCTTTAACTTGATCGCTCTTTCCATGAAGGAGGTCAATTTTCTAATTTTATATTGTTGCTGGGACATAGGCCGCAAAATGTATCATTCGAGTAAATACTTCAGGACTATACAGGACATCCATTTTAGGATCGATGGTCTATATGGATACAATTAACTTGCTAATGAACAAATGTCAATTTCTCTGGCTATAGAAAGCAATGATGTAGGTGGAGAAAGCACAAATGGAATTTGCAGTCAAAGAGCCCTGGGTGTGAACCTAGTTCTGCCATTGACTCTCTGGGTGACGTAAAGCAAATCCTGTGAGCCATATCTCTAAAATGAAGACAATAGGATCCACCTTGGACAATGACTGGTAAGGATGCAATGAGACAATTAACATAAGGGTCCTGGCACCCTAGATGGTCCACAAATGTTGGCACACTGTGACTTCCCTTCCCCTTTGCTTGTGAAAGCAAAGCCTTGCTAAGGAAATGCCCACATCAACAAATATATAATTTTAATTGAATGTTTATACATGTAAAAAAAATTGGCTTCATCATTTACTAAATCTTCTCCTCTGCATGCTAAATTATAATCTTAGTTAAACGGCTTCACAAAACATCTAATGAGGACCATTTTTTAAGAATTAAAACTAATGGGGAAGTGGAAAATAATCCTTTTTTTTTAAATTTTTTTTTAATGTTTTATTTATTTTTGGTACAGAGAGAGACAGAGCATAAGAGGCGGAGGGGCGGAGAGAGAAGGAGACACAGAACCAGAAGCAGGCTCCAGGCTCTGAGCTAGCTGTCAGCACAGAGCCTGACGTGGGGCTCGAACCCACGAACGTGAGATCTGACCTGAGCCGAAGCCGGAGGCCTAACCAACTGAGCCACCCAGGCACCCGAAAATAATCCATTCTTAAGCTTTTGAAAATCGAATTGAGGACTTCATTTTTACACCCAAATGCCTACTGGTTTCTGCAACTGAGGTAAGCAATTATGACCTATATTTTGTGATTTGGATGCTACCGAGAAGTTGGTGACTTGAACAAAGACAGAAAGGCCCGCTCATTATATCTGCCACTAAGCTAAGAGAACTCACCAACTTGGTAAATAACCGAAGCAAGAATCAAAAGCATTTTGTCCAACTTGAAATCAGCAGACGCCATTCATCACATTTACATTTCAAAGTCCTCTGGTAATGACCATTGTCGCTATAAGGCAACTAGATTTTGTAGATCTCACACACTCCACTCCGCTCCAGTTACAAAGGCTGAGCTTTGCCTGGAAGCTTAAGGGAGCTGATCACCTTGTCAAAAGCAGCCAGCAGTTTGGGGTTTTTTTTTTTTAATATTTTTTCAATGTTTATTTTTGAGGAAGTCACACACACCAACAGAGAGTGAGCAGGGGAGCAGGAGAGAGAGAGGAAGACACAGAATCTGAAGCAGGTTCCAGGCTCTGAGCTGTCGGCACAAAGCCCAACGTGGGTCTTGAACTCATGAACCTTGAGATCATGACCTGAGCAGAAGTCCGCCGCTTAACCGACCGAGCGACTGCCCCAGCAGCCAGCAGTTAAATGCAGCTTCTGGAAGCGGCAACGCTAATGCTAAAGCATCCACAAAGCCTGAGGTGCTGAAGTAACAGTTCCCCTTGTGTTCAGCCCGGATCCTCCCACGTCTTGGACCAAACCGGGCCCGTGCCTGTTTTTGTAAGGTCCTTGAGCTACATATGGGTTCTGTACTTTTCAGTGGTTGAATTAAATCAGAAATAGAATAATATCTTGTGGTGTGTGAACATTATATGAAATTCAGGTTTCAGTATCCATAAAGCAGAGCCATGCTCACGCATTTACATGACTGCCTTCACCTGCTTTTGGTGTCACAGGCCGGAGGTGACTTGATGCGACAGAGATGTGATGGCAGGTCCACAGTGTGTGTCTCTCTGGCCCTTTACAGAAAGTTGGCTGACTCTTGCTCTAGAGCACTGTGGTCAGTACTTTTTAAATGGCAACGACAAAGGAGAACCACAGGAACGGTGAGGGTATCTGGAAATTGTTTCACAAGGTGCGTTCATTGAGAGAACGGTGGATATTCAAGCCAGTAGAAGAGAAAACCAAAGGACATTACAGTTTTCTTGAAATACGTCACGAGCCAGCGTGTGGAAGCCGCTTGTGTTTGGGTCATCATAGAGGGGAAAGAAATGAGTGACGACCATGAAAACTCCAGGGAGGCAGACATCAACGAAACAAACGAAAGGACAATCCTAGGTGGACAATCCTAGGACAATCACGGCTTCTGGGGTCCCACCACAAAAGAGTGAGCAAGTCTACCATGCAGGTATTTAGCTAAAGGACAACATGATCATCATGCAAGATCATTTTAGGAAAGAGTCTTACAGCGAGCAGGAAGTGGAGTGGTTTTAATGGGAGGGTTCTACGATTTTTATCTCAAAAGAAATAAAAGGATCAGTGAATAGCGGGTGAATGCTTCATGATAGGTCCCTGTATACAACTCCTACTACCAAATTCACTAAGAACTACACCTTACAAGGAAATAGATACATAATGGGTATTTATGGGTACGAAATATCATACGTGCATGTATGTAAATGGCACATTAAAAAAAGGTCTTCCATTTAAATAAAGAGTGCATCAGCTATAAAAAGAACCACGTTAAGAAAAGAAGGGTTATTTTTAGGAGGAGGGCTCCAGTTACACAAATAAGGACAGGACATCCACCGCTACATAAAATGAGCTGAAATCTTTCCTTGTGTTACTACAGGGAATTGGCATGGCGCTGCTGAAAAGAGAAGAAAAATCTACGTATAAAATAGAAAGAGGAAGAATGTGTTAAAAAAAAAAAAAGAAAAGCATGGCTAAGATATAAAATGAGGAAAGGCCACAGTTATGTGACTTACTTGTACTGGACCACTTCACAAAATGCTTTTACAAACATCACAAAGCACAACCACCTGTTAAGCTGTTATTTTGGCCTATCTATTTTCAATGGCGATCCTGACACTCAAGCAAGAGACATGTCACCATAGCAACATAAACAGCACGGTGCTGGAGAGTAAAATTTTAAGAAGCAATTTATAGCCCCCGCATGCTTGGAAATCAACTAATCCTTAGACATGTGTTACTATGACATAACATTTCCACTGCGCAAACTCAGATCCAGTGGATACCTTAGGATTCCTTCCCATGGATCATTTGGAAAGTAGGCTCCAAAATGTCTCTATTGAACTAGATGGTCCCCTAATATTAAGGTATTTAGAATGTGAGACACCATCATCCCCTGCATAGCTCAGGGATTCATGCGGCATCCAGGGACTGACGATCATCAGTCCTTAACATTTGCCAAGGAAGCTCCGTCTCTCCTGTGATCAGCCCTGATGGAAGTGAAAAAGAGAGGCATTTACCAGTTGGGGAGACACAGGAAGTTCTGAGTCTTCCTAAATCTATTCATGGCTATCACCCAGGAAGGACTCGTTCTAAATTCTTGCTCATACCCCTCGATATACTGCACTGCCCTAAACCAGAAACCCCGAAAACAGAGCAAAAGACAGACGGACTTTGGGTTCAAGGAGATAAAACGCAAAGGTGTTTAATTAAAGGAAAGGGTGGAGAAAAATGAAAGGAAGATCCTGTTTGAAAGTAAGTATGCCTCTTTTTCAGGGATGATAACTCCATGCAAGGTGGAGCAGCACATTTCCAGGACTTGAACCGTGAACCTTGTGAGGTGAGGCTGATTTGCAATTTCAAAAAGATCCAACAAAAGCAGAAAGAAAGCTGATCATCCAGCTTAAAGATGAGACACACCCAAAAGGTGAGCCAGAGGGAGGATCTGGGGGTGGCGGCAACCCGGGGTAGAGTCTGCTTTGGGGCGAGCAGGTTCCATCCCGGGGCGGATCCTGAGCCCAAGGGCCAGCTACACAGGCCTGGACTCCAGCTCCAAACCACGGTCCATTAGCCCTGGCCACCACTTCCCGCCCCCGACCCCCAGCCTCTTTTTACTTTGTTCTCAAGTTCCCTGAAAAACAGGCTGCTAAGGCCCTTGGGCAGTCCCTTCTCCAGGTCCACCCAAAAGACTGTCTGAAGGCCAGAACTCTGAAAGGAGCCATTCTGCTGATGAAAAATAGATCAATCGCCAATATGGTTTCTGGGATGGCCAGCACTAGGCTGCTTTTGATCTAAGAACCCCTTGAAAAAATAAGGTGGTTTCTGACACACATAACCAACATCATTAAAAAAAAATCTTTTTAATGTTTATTTGTGAAAGAGAGAGAGAGAGAAGAGAACGGGGGGAGGGGGGCTGTAGGAGCAGAGAGAGAGAGAGGAAGAGACACAGAATCCGAAGCAGGCTCCAGGCTCTGAGCTGTCAGCACAAAGGCACAAACTGTGAGATTGTGACCTGAGCCAAAGTAGGACCCTTAACCAACTGAGCCCCCCAGGTGCCCCCAACCAACATCTTTTTAAAAAACAACTCCTAGAAGAACATGGATAAAAGGCTGAGCACCTATGTAAACAAGGACTAATTTTAAATACACCTGGCCCTTCTGGAAATGTTTTTCTTGAAAAGGCTTAAGGGGATTATTCCATTTGGACAGCTAGTAGCCTAATTGCTATATAAGAAAACACACACACAACCACCACCACCAAGCTCCTTTTCAGCCAGATCTTGGCAAGAAATCTCTAAGTGCACCCCTCTCTGCAGCACCAGAAGTCACGCTGCTGAAAAACATAATTACTCTCCGCTGTGTCCAAGTTTCTGTCAACCACGATCCGAAAGAGGTGAGCTATTAAATCCTGAATCTAAAGGTTTTTTTCATTTTGGACATGCTGCCTCTTTATGAACAGTGAAAACGTAATAAAAAAAAATGAGCATTCATCACGGCCTTCAACAGAACAGGGTTTGGGTCTCCAGCACGCACAGAACAATCTGTACCCCAATGATTAAATGCAATTCTAGTTATCAAACTCTTTGCACTTTGCGAGGGGAGGATTAAATAACTACATTTCACATCCTTAAACCTGTCTCACTGAGCAAAAGGACTATTTTCACAGCACTTGCAAAGTAGGGAGAAAACTGCCTTTATCTACTGCATCACTTTCATGGAGGCTGAAATACTCTCCAGTGATGGTCGGTGTGAGGTGATTTCAAGGGTCACATTCGCTCTTCATCAACACCAGCATCATCATTATTTTTGATGAGGACAAACTCAGCAGAATGTTTCCAGTGGCGGCGCTGACCATACATAGGAAACTGACATTTCATAGGCCACGCCCAGGGCCCAAGTAGTTAGTGATATAACCCCTGTCTTCCCAACTACCTGTCAAGACAAGCAGGTGGTTACAAATGTAGCTTTCTCAAACATCTATCCAAAACTGTTTCTCTAGTTGGATTGCTAATTATTACTTTAACAAGAGTGTTGTCTTCTGTGGCTTTGCATTTCAGGTGCATTAGAGGCTAAATATACCTGTAAGCTGTTCAGGCACCCCGGAAGTGCCTCTGAGACTGGATGGAAACTGAGGACCAACATCTCATTACATCCCACTCCTTGCTTGGATACTGCAAAACAAGTCCTTAAATGTGGCAGGTCCTCCATCCCTAATGAGTTGGAAACTATTTGCAGACATCACTAAGAGAATTAACAAGAATGAAAATGTTACAAAGTTAATTTATTTTTTTAAGGGTTTTATTTTTAAGTAATCTCTCCAGGGTTGCCTGGGTGTCTCAGTCGGTTGAACATCAGCTTAGGCTCAGGTCATGATCTCGCAGTTCATGGGTCCAAGCCCCACCTCTGGCTCTGTGCTGACAGCTCAGAGCCTGGAGTCTGTCTTCAGATTCTGTGTCTCTCTCTATCTCTGGCCCTCCCCTGCTTATGCTGTGTGTGTGTGTGTGTGTGTGTGTCTTAAAAATAAAATAAAACATTAAAAAAAATTTTTTTTAAGTAGTATCTCCACCCAAGGTGGGGCTCCAACCTACGACCCCAAGATCAAGAGTCACAGACTACCAACAGAGCCAGCCAGATGCCTCCAAAGTTAATTTCATAATAAGCCATCATACTGACAAATTATTTTTTTCTCCTGCATTAAACATTTACAAAATTAAAAAAAAAAAGCCAACTGTACTTTATTCAGAAAAAGGGTCCAATTAATGTCTATTTCCACCTGGAACAGGAATAAAGCATTATCATTAATCAAATACTCTGTCTTCTGCTTTAACAGAAGAACATTTGTCAGTGCCAATCCTGTTTGTTTGAAATGCTTCCAGAATGTACCGGTACTTTTTCCTGCCTTAGTAAGTATTCTGAACAAAATGCCCTTTTCCTATTAAATGACAATGAAGTAGTACTCCTGATTGAAACTGCCAAGCACTTCAGCTGTTGCCACAAAGGTGGAGGTCACTAACTGAGTCATTAATGCCACCCGAAGTATGGATAGAAACACATTTTGTCATTCTCCTTCCTTGGAAGAAGGCCAACATTCAGGAAAAAATTCTATTTCGTTAGATCCCGTTAATTTAAGTTTTATTAGTTTGTCTCAGGAAACAGTGCGTGACTTTAATGATAAAGTAATATAAGCAATGCTTTAAGAGACAAACAGGGGCACCTGAGTGGCTCAGTTGGTCAAGCATCTGACTTTGGCTCAGGTCACGGTCTCATTCGTGAGTTCGAGCCTGGCGTCGGGCTCTGTGCTGACAGCTCAGAGCCTGCAGTCTGCTTTAGATTCTGTGTCTCCCTCTCTCTCTGTCCCTCCCCACCCCCCAAACTCTGTCTCTCTTTCTCTCTCTCTCAAAAATAAACATTAAAAACGATTTTTTAAATAAACAAACTGACCAGATACCTAGAGTAGTAAACACACATGGAAAGAAAGGAGAAAATGCTGATTGGCAGGCGCTGCAGGCAGGTGGCGTGGGGATTTCTTCGTTACTGGGTACAGAGTTTCAGTTTTGCAAGACAAAGAGAGTTCAGCGGATGGATGGTGGTGATGGTTGCCGAACAACACAAATGAACTCAATGCCCCTGAACCCTACACTTAAAAAACGGTTACAATGGCAAATTTTGTGTTATAGGTATTTTGCCGCAATTTTTAAAAATTATTAAAAAAAAAAAAACTGACCAGAAAGTGCACATCCAACTGTGTGTGGTCCCCTTCGAATAGTTCATTTAAAAAATTTGTTTAGTGTTTATTTATTTTTGAAGCGGAGTGTAAGCAGGGAAGGAACAGAGAGAGAGGGAGACACAGAATCGGAAGCAGGCTCCAGGCTCCGAGCTGTCAGCAGAGAGCCCACGCGGAGCTCGAACCCAGGAGCTATGAGATCATGACCTGAGCCGAAGTCGGACGCTCAACTGACTGAGCCACCCAGGCGCCCCTCAAATAGTTCATTTTAGATATGTGCCTGTTCATTTCAACAGTGCTGACACGGAGCAAAAGATCCCTGAATCACCACCGCGACACTTGGTAGGGGCAGGTTTGTTTGGGGTTTTCACTGTGTTTAACATTTTTTATAATGGCAGATGTCACTTGAGGATAATTTTTAATTTAGAAAAAAAAAATCTGACAGCTCCATTTTCAAAATAATTATCAAGCTAAAAAATCTGAGTCTGGGGGTGCCTGGGTGGCTCAGTGGTTAAGCATCCAACTTTGGCTCTGGTCATGATCTTACAGTTAGTGGGTTTGAGCCCCGCATCAGGCTCTGTGCTGACAGCTCAGAGCCTGGAGCCTGCTTCAGATTCTGTGTCTCCCTCTCTCTCTGACCTTCCCTTGCTTTTGCTGTCTCTCTCTGTCTCTCAAAAATAAATAAAAAACATTAAAAAAAATTTTTTTAAGTCTGAGTCTGTATGAGGATTGACTTGAAAAGAACAGTATGACTTGAGTGGGGGTCGTATACTGCCTCTGGCAGCAGCGCTAGAAAAAGGGAGCCGGAAGTTTCTAAGGAGCAACGAACTCGGCAGGAAGGGTAAATACACAACTTCAAACAGCACATTTTGATCCTTCTCATACCCTCCTGAGACCTTACTTACCTACCCGCCTGTGAAGAGGCTTTTGAGTTTTCAACGAAATGTCCCCCAAACATGGTGTCACGTGTCTGTTCCCATCATTATCTCCTGAAACTAATTTTGACAAAGGCACCCGTGCTTATCAGCGAACATCGCTGACGCTGATGTCTATGAAAGCCAAAGGTTTTTACAGCCATTAAAAGGAATAATTTCCAAAAGTGTAGGGGTGGTTCTCTTTTTGGAGCGTGAACTACAAAAGGTATTTTCAAAAGAACATGATTCATTTACCTAAGTTAAACAGAGGAATGTCACTTGGTTTAATATTAATACTTGGGCAAGACGGATCATTCAATGGAAGATAAAACTCATGGACACTCTCTTAGCTTAACTGGACTGGAAGAACTACCTCCCTCCAGTCATATCCTTTGATAATCCTGAACGGGTTCTCCAGTCTTGAAGGGGTGTGTGTGTGTGTGTGTGTGTGTGTGTGTGTGTGATGAATGGCGTGTGTCCACCATTGACCAGCCATGCAAGTACCCATGATCCACCTGGAAAGTGGGATGATAATATCTAACTCATAGGACCATTAGGAAGACTAAATAAAACCAAAGAGCACTCAACAAACCTAATTTCTCTCCCTCCTTTGCATGTACAACGTGACTGCTATCAGTCCAAGCTCTAAAAACAGAAACCAAATTTTAAAACTTTCCAGAAAGAAGATTTCATGGGATGCAATGCTGAGGCATACAGTGCTATTTTACTATGTGCATAAAAGCAAGGTTACTGTGAGGCCACAGTCAACCAAGACCTCATGACACAGGGTAACTGCCTGGCTTCTGGATGCTGTGATCAGGAGAGGCCGGGCAAGGCACGTCCACAATTTATGTAAGACACAAGGATGGAGAGAGCTCAGATCAGTAGGGGTCACGGTCTCTATAGGCGTCCATGCAAGTGGGAAACATTTTTGCCAGAGTGATAAGTGAAACTTTGCTATTCTAACAATAAGTAAATCCGCACCCCCCCAACCACACACACATACACACAAGACAAAAAACAAAAAAGCCAATCAATAAATCCCACTACAATAGTTAAAACTATAAAATATGGGAGCGCTCTGAGGACTATGAACAATCCAGCAAATAAGATCCAGTGAATGTGAGGTTTTCAACAACTTAATTATATCCAAGTGAATGGAGGTTTCTCATTCCCCAGCTGAGAACTTTTTTTTTTAAGTTTTTATTTTTAAGTAACCTCTACGCCCAATGTGGGGCTCAAACTCACAACCCAAGGTCTAGCTGTATGCTCCACCGACTGAGCCACCCAGGCGCCCTTAAATTTTCTTCCAAGTAAATACACGGATTCGTTTTCTGGGGTGTAAAAATACACAAATTAGTCCTTAGAGACACTTGGATCTAGCCTTGATACAGCACATATAATGAGCCTTCTTTTTTTTTTTTAACATTTATTTATTTTTGAGAGATAGACCATGAACAGGGGAGGGGCAGAGAGAAAGGGAGACACAGAATCAGAAGCAGGCTCCAGGCTCTGAGCTGTCAGCACAGAGCCCGACGCGGGACTCGAACCCACGGACTGTGAGATCATGACCTGAGCCGAAGTCGGAAGCTCAACTGACTGAGCCACCCAGATGCCCCGTATAATGAGTCTTCAATGGGGGGTGTGTTATGTGTAGATGACATGGGGCGGGGACCAGTCTTTGGAGATTAGCTGCTGAGATTAGGTGCTTAAACAACATTGCTTAAACAACATTATTATAGGCTGTCATCAAATTACGTTTGTTGGACCAATCTTCCTTCTCTAGGTGATTCATTCTGGGAAAGAAACAACACCCTAAAGATTGTCAGATATAATCCAAAGAAATTAGAGGATGATTTTTTTTTCTTTGCTAAGGAACAAGAAGAATCTAGAAGGTCTTGAAACCTAAAAGGAGCAAAGAGATATACAAGAAGTGCAGAGTCATTAGAAAATATGGGCCAAGAACTTAGCTGCTTGTTTAGATTATGAATCGACTTCCACTGAAGTCTGAAAAGGAGTTTCAAGAGCAGGCCCCTTTTGTCAGAGGGCTGGGAAATGAAAGAATGAGTCACTTTAATACTTGATGTCAAAACCCTTGTGAGTTCAGGCGGTCTGCCAGAAAGCAGTGGGGGAGGGGGGGGACAGGCGGTGTGCTAGACTCCTTCCTGCGACACGAGTGAGGTCAGTGGCCAAGACCTCGTGCCCTCTGCAGCAGGGCATCCTGGGAGATTTGCCCAGCCTACTGTGGTACGATCCGGCCATCCTAGACGGAGATTGTTGAGTCAGATTTTTGTTTTGATTTTAAGGTTTATTTTTAAGTAATCTCCACACCCAAGGTGGGGCTCTAACTCACAACTCTGAGATCAAGAGCCGTATGCTCCGCCAACAGAGCCAGCCAGGAGCCCCGAGACAGATTTTAAATAGTCAGTAAGCCTCCTTTGCGATAAAACCAGTGATGGGAAGTCTTCGGGACATCTGTCAGAGACGAGTACGGCAGGAGATCCAACCCCCACGTAGAACCATCGCCTCCGGGATGTGTTTTCTAGGATTCATTCGGCTGACACGGATATTTCCCATTCAATGTGCATAGAAAGTAATGAAATGCGGGGCGCCTGGGTGGCTCAGGTGGTTAGGCATCAGGCTTTTGATTTTGGCTCAGGTCATGATCCCAGGGTCGTGGGGTCGAGCCCCACACTGGGCTCTGCGCTGAGCATGGAGCCTGCCTGAGACAGACTCTCTCTCCCCCTCTCTCCCGCTGATGTGTGCTCTCTCACTCTCTCTCAAACTAAATAAAATGGGGGAAAAGGTTAAAAAAAAAAAAAGGACAGAGAAATGCAATTGGAGCCAGAAAGGTCCCCCAAATACTGTTCCTTCCACCGTGATGGCTGCCAGCCTCTGTTCCCTTGGGGTGGGAAGGGGGCACACTCCTGGGGCCTGTGACATTGGTCAGTGAAGGCTCCCCAGTACCCTGGAAGCCCTGCAGTGGGTCTTAAGGCAGCCATCCAAGCTGGACTACTTCTCTCCCCTAAGTATCAAGTTCTGACCTAAATTGCGGTCATTCTGGTCCAAATCTGGCAGATTTTCTGCCCACACTGCTGCAGGAAGGAACAACCTCCTTCAGAAAGCTATCTAAATTCAGGATAACTAGAGCCCTCTCCCTGAGGACAGGGACCGAAACTTTTCAATGTACTGATAATTCAAATGCAGCACGTTCTGTCTGTGGCTCTTTCTCTAAGCACACATGTCTGTTTTGCTGAGGCAGATAAAAAAGCCATAGCCACCTCAAATTTTTTGAAACCAGTTTTATTCAGGGGCGCCTGGGTGACTCAGTCGGTTAAGCGTCCAACTTTGGCTCAGGTCATGATCTCACGGTTTGTGAGTTCAAGCCCGGCGTTGGGCTCTGTGCTGACAGCTCAGAGTTGGCTTTGGATCCTCTGTTTCCCCTTCTCTCTGCCCCTCCCCCACTCATTCTGTGTCGCTCAAAAATAAACATTAAAAAATCTTTTTTTAAGAACATTTTATTGAGATGTATTTTATATTTTTACTCGATGGTTTTTAATCCAGTGACACAGAGTTCTGCAACCACCGTCATAATCTATTTTAAAATGGCAGCAAAACTTCTCTGGTATCCTCTGGACCTTAACCTTCAGGAAGGCAGGAATCACATCTGCTTTGTTTGCTGCTCCATCTCTAGCACCTAGCCTAGCACCTGACACACAGAGTCCAATAAATATTTGTGATATGAAACTTTCATGTTACCCAGAGCACCAACTTAGACCCAAGAACGGACTACTTCTCCTCCGTTCCAACAGAAACTGTCGGTCCAGCTCTTCTCCCGATGGTAGGCAGAAAGGCCCTCCAAGATTCCTGCTCCCTCATGTGCACACCCTGTTTATCTGTTACTTCCTTCCCCCTTGAATATGGGTGGGCCTGGTCTAATCAGGCCAGACTTTTTGAAAAAGAGTCTGAAGGTCAGAGATAAGACATCAGAGAGATTCACAGTTACAGCAGATGCTCTCCTCTTGAACTTGAAGGGACAAACTGCCATGTTGTGGAGAGGGCCCCAAGGTGGGAAATAGCAGGTAACCTCTAGGAGCTGGCCCCTAGCTGATGGCTGGCAAAAAAAAAAAAAAAAAAAAAAAAGGCGGGGGGTGGATCTTGGTCCTACAACTGTGAGAAACTGAATTCTATCAATAACCACACAAGCTTTGAAGAGACTCCAAGCAGCCTGTTGGACAGCTGATATTTTGAGGGACCCTGAAACAGAGAATCTAGCTATCTCATCCCCAAACTTCTGGCCTACAGAGGCAGAGAATAAATGGGTATTATTTTGAGCCACTGAGTTTGTGATCATTTGTTACAGAGTAATAGAAACTGGATACGCTCCTCCGCTCCTCCTCCTCCGGAAGTGAGGAGGGAAGCAAAATGATTACATTAACTCCCAGGAAAGACTGGCCTCAAGGCGGGTAGGGTATGGCTGAGGAATTTTACAATGAAGATGTTTTTAATATAAAAGGATCTCTAGCTTGCCCACTTTCCAGGTCGTATAAAACCTAAGTGAAAAAAATTTAAACAATGTGAAAGAAGACAACTGGCATCAGCTTTCCTGAAAGGCTTAACCCTGCTTCTTCCCATCAGTTTAATAAGCATTTACTATGTGCAGGACCTGAGGTTTAAGCATTAGAGGTCCCCTGTCCCATATGGCAGCCACCAGCCACCCGTGGCCCGTGAGCAGCGCAAAGTGGCTGGTGGGAACTGAAATGTGCCGCAAGTAGAAAATACAACACTGGGTGTCAAAGACTTAGTATGAAAGAAAAGTAAGTTAAACTATGTTGTCAGTATCTTCCCATGTGGATTTCATGCTGAAAAGAGGATGATGGAAATGAACGCCATATAAGTAAACAAACATAAGCACAGATTACGATCAATGCTCCGAAAGGAAATAAGTAAGTACAGAGATAATAATAGGAGAAAGCTATTTCTGATGGAGGGCTCAGAAGAAGACATCTCTACAGGTGACACTTCCTTCCACTTAGAAACCCACAAGTTTGCTGTAAACTTCCAAGTATTTTTTTTTAATGTTTACTTATTTATTTTGAGAGACAGAGAAAGAGCAGGAGCAGGGGAGGGGCAGAGAGAGAGAGAGAGAGAGAGTGAGAATCCCAAGGAGTCTCTGTACAGTGAGCAGTGAGATCGTGACCTGAGCTGAAATCAAAGTTGGATGCTCAACTCACTGAGCCATCCAGGCGCCCCTCCAGTTTTTATATCTGTACCACACTTGCACTTCATCTGCCATCAGGCTTACCAAAAACAAAACACAACACAACAACAACAAAAAAAACACCTCCACTTGGGAACACCACAAAATTCCCCACCGCCAACACGGACAGGGAGGGCGGGAAGTTGGCCATCTACGATCTGAAATTCTCCCCTTCATCATACAGTGGGCTGAATTTACGAAAGAGATAGGAAACCTTCCTGAGTCCTTGCTACAAATCAGCGGATTTCTAGATGTGCCTTTTTATCCAAACAGGGGCAGAAGTCTTAGCTACTTTCCAAAGAAGTTTCCCAAGTTCCTGGACCATATAAACCTGCAGGCTACAGAAAGCAGGCGAAAGCCCCCACCGACCCCAACCGGGTCACCTGTGCCCTCACTCAGGCGGCTAAAGCAATGCACCTGCACGTACTTTTCCTGTAACCGCTGCCGCTCAGAAACACGTTTACTGCCTGTCGCTGTGCGCACACTTTTATGTTAAAAAGAAAAGAACTTTGTGAACCCTTTTACCCCTACACACAGTTTCCTAATTTCCATTCTGGGGCAAAGAGTTGGGGAGGGGTAGGTCACGGTGGACCTTAAAGAGATTGAGTGTTGAAAATATGTTAATTTTCTTAAAGCTGCTTACAAAAAATAGTATTCTCCGTTCACCTAAAACAAGAGCTTTTCTGGAATGAAGAGGACTTGCTTTTCTTGGAGTATCAGTATTACTCATTGAATCAGACACAGGGTTTTTAAGTAGATTTTCAAGAGCCTTAGGGACTCACACGATCCCTTTGTAATGAAAAGCAAAAGTTAATTACTACCTGCTTTTAACTAAGGTTTTGTTAACAATAGTGTCCTTTTTTTTTCCAAGCCCCAGCATCTGTTTCGCGAGGCAGACATTGGCTCCCGAAGCACAGGGGAACTGGCAGTGTCCTTTGCGCGGAAAGTCAATTTCACTGACCAGCCAAGAGGACGACATCTGCTCCTTGTTGTCCGTTCCATTAGTGGTGAAAGGTTTGCACTCATCCATTAACCCGCCCAGGTGCCCCGCCCAACCAGCAAGGACCTTTCTTGGCAAGAGAGCTGGGCAGCTTGAGCTGGGCCACCACAGTGGTTCTGGCTGTGAACAGGCAAGAGAAGCCACCAAGATCACCCAGAAACCAAACTCATGACCCTGGCCTTGGTCCCTCCCAACTAGGCTAACAGTCGGGGGGAAAAATAAAATAAGTCAAAATAGTGCTTGTTCTTTAAAAAAATTTTTTTACCGTTTTTGTTTTTTTTTTTTTGAGAGACAGAGAGAGAGCATGAATAGGGGAGGGGCAGAGAGAGAAAGAGACACAGAATCCGAAGCAGGCTCCAGGCTCTGAGCTGTCAGCACAGAGCCTGACGTGGGGCTCAAACCCATGAACCGTGAGATCATGACCTGAGCCGAAGCCGGATGCTTAACCGACTCAGCCACCCAGCGCCCCAAAATAGTGCTTGTTCTTAAATACCTTTTCAAAATTATGTTTATGAGGAACCTTGGCGGGAAGTGAGATTAATCCAAGGAGCCTTTACTCTTTATATTCAGGGTTATTGCTTTGTACAAAAAATGTCAATGCCAATATCAATCTTAAACTCTCTTTCCTTAAAGAATTTCTGCTCCAATATTTGGAGATGCATTTCATGAAAATCATTTAACACAGACTTAAGCTGCATTATTAGGCATTTTGGAATCTCCATTTAGGTCATTCCAGAGCCGGCACCACCCCAATCCCAAATCTGTTCTCAGAAATGTGCGCAAGGAAATTCTCCCGGGACCCAGGGAGCCTGGATAAAGTGCACGGGCTCCTGGCCAGGGCAAAGAACAAAATAATATTCTGTATTAAAAACGCTGTTTTTCTTTCCTTTCTTTCTCTTTCTTCCCTCCTATGGAGGAGAGGGGAGTGTTTCTATCTTTCATTGTGCAACAAATCCCTAAGGACCACAAATAAATCCCTTAAAGTGCTCACATTAACGTTAATGCAGTCAGAGCAGGCAGTGAAAACAAAAGGGGTCTTGCCTTAGATAATATTAGGATGTTCTTCGCTCTTGGAGATGCTGATCTTCCGGGTAAGACCCTGTCAGGGAGGGGTGATCTCCAGACCGCTGCAAGGAGTCCAGGGAAGGTAGACTTTGGGATGCTGGCAGCACGGAGAAGGAGCTCGCGGGGAAGGGCCTTGAACTCTGCCATACTCTCCACAAAGCCACACATCCCAAAGCCATCCCAAATAAATCCACAATCTAAGGAAAGCCAGTAGGCGCATTATACAAAATCAGCCTCAAATAGAGCCCCCTGGCCATCCTTCCGGTCAGCTGACTAAATGTCCCCTAAGTAGAAGCAAAGTCAAGCATCTTCAACCCACCGTCTACAGGAGACTGCTTCAATGGCTCTAGCGTCCCTGCCTCTGCCCATGGGCTTTGGGGTAATATTTCCTTCTAACGAGGAAGCTCCCAGAGGAGGAAAAGTGGGAGAGTCACTGGCCCAACAGTAAAAGAGCTGCGCACCGGAAATCAGACGGCCCAGGGTCTGTCCCAGACCCTGCCCTTGGCTGTGAGCTGGACCTTCCACAGCTGTAGTCTTCTCCACAGAATTAAACAGCTCAACTACAGAAGATCTCAACTAGTCCTTCGAAGTCTAAAATTAAAGGATCTATGTCACCAAATGTTCCAAATGAAGACAATGACAACTGTCTCTTTAAACCTAATTGTCGGCCCTCGGGAACCTTTCCTGTTGAGAACTTTCCAGTGGATGGGCATCCATATCCAGTTCAGGGACGACACTGAACATAAATGAGAAAACTATTCCAGTGAAGTCTTTTAGGTACCTGGGTGGTTCAGTCAAGGGTCGGGCTCAGGTCATGATCTCACAGCTCGTGGGTTCGAGCCCCGCGTCAGGCTCTGTGCTACAGCTCGGAGCCTGGAGCCTGCTTCGGATTCTGTGTCTCTGTCCATCTCTGCCCCTTCCTCGCTCATGCTTGCTGTCTCTTTCTCAAAAACACATATTAAAAACTTTCTTAATTAATGAAATAATATAATAAAATAAAAGTAACACATGGGATGTTACCTCTTAAAATCCTTTAACCCGAAACTATCTAAAATAACAAAACACCAACACTCTGATCTGGACTGTGGTTCAACTTTATTTCCTTTATCTCCCAATGCTTTTTCTCTTTCCTGCAACGAGGGAACGTTTTAGGAGTTAAAATAAGGTTTAGAGAAATAGTAGGATCCAGTATCCTCTACAACAATTCAAAAGGTCTTTGATTTTCCATTTAGTTGATAGTGCGGAGTTTATTGGTTTTCAAGAAAAGTTCTGTATTTTCCTTTTCCTGCATTAAACACCAGGGACAGGCAAAGGGCAGCACGAAGAAAAGAACGGGTTTCACCACAGCTCGGGCTGTGGCTCGGCAATTAACTAGCTGTGTGACCCAGCGCACCGTACTTAGCCTTTCTGACTCCGTTTACTTATCTGCAAAATGTAAACAGCACACTAGTTCCGCGGACGCTCCGGACCCTGGGAGTTGGTTAAAGGCGCCAACGCGGCCAGGGAGGGAGCATGGACACAGAGTCGGTTCGGTTCTCTCGCCGACTCTCCGAAATCAGGGCGTCTGCCTCATTTTCAGAAATATGGGCACCGCTAATTAACCGTGCTGGTTAGAAACAAACTCCTGAAGTGCTGTGTAGACTGAAATCAGGCCCAAAGCAAATGACGCGGTGGGACAAAAGTTAGGCTTCTAAGAGTCTACCTAAGTTAATGTTAACTGGGTTCTTTGAAGATAACTGTTAAGTTCCTTCCCAGGTTTTAACGTTAAGGATGGTAGGACACAGCGCATGGGAGCCCCGGGGGGAGGGGGGGGTTTACTACCAGTCAAGACTCCAGGGATCTAACCTCTGACCAGCGCGGAGCTGAGTTTCCTCGCCCATCATCGGGCCTGGAAAAATCCGAATCCTATCCATGTGAGACCTCTATCAATCTAAAACCTCTCCCACAGCTCTTCTAACCCAGTAGAAAGCTAACTTCAAGATAGAACTTTTATAGTAACTGAATCATGCGCTAGCCCGAACAAACTATATACATAATGACACATTATATTACAAGCGGAGCCTGATTTCATTTGCCAATTAAGACAGGGCCTCCACCTGTACCATCCAAATGTGATTACTTAACCCCAAAGTGCTGGGTATTTCAGCACCAAAAATAAATAAGTGGGTAAGAAAGGCTTTCAGGAAAGCCTGTGGAAGAAGATCAACCAGAATAAAGAGAATAAAAAGATGTGGGGGGGATGCCCGGGTGGCTCAGTCGGTTGAGCGCCCAATTTCGGCTCAGGTCATGATCTCACAATCAGCTCTGTGCTGACAGCTGGGAGCCTGGAGCCTGCTTGGGATTCTGTGTCTCCCTCTCTCTCTGTCCCTCCCCCACTTGTGTGCTCACTTGCATGCTGCCTCTCTCAAAAACAAACATTTTTTTAAAAAGTTTGCAGGTATGAAGAAGATTCTAGAACTGGTTATTTTCATTATCACCTGCATTTTGGGTTATTCTGCGCAGTACCTAACTTCCAAACTCCTATCCCGAAATCCGTCATTAGGAAGAGATGAAGAAGCACTCACCCCTCCGGCTTCAGCAGCCCAGGGCGGGCACATCTCAACCCTTTCTAGAAATCCTCGGGTTAACCAGATTCATTCACCTGTCTGGGGGGGGGGGGGGTCTCCCCACCCCCACAGCTGTGTGCGGCTCCCTCCGCTTGACTTGTATGTTCGAGATGCACCCTCAAAACTCTGCCTGCCCACGTGGATCCCCCACCCTTCAGGACTCGACTCCAATGTTGTCTCCTCAAATGCCACCCGGCGGGAAGGCGCCGGGCACCACTCCTGTGGCGGCTGACCTCCCACTTTGGCAGCCAGTGTTCTAGGGATATATGTTTTGTCAACTCGGAGCTACTTTGATCTTGCCTCGGATCGTACTTGGGTCCTGCATGAACACTTGTTCCGGAGGAGAGACGAAGCCTGCCCCTCGGGAGCACAGCCGCTTTACCCGTTTCTTTCCAAAGCACCTAGCCCCTTCCACAGGGCGGTGGCGCAAATAACGCATCAGATAGGTTAAATGCCCTCTAATTAAACATAAATACGGTTTGGCTCGCCCCGTTCCTTTGGTGTGCCACACCAAAACACACGAGTGAGTTTCAAATTTCCCTGATTGGTTTCATGCCTCTTTAACGTCCCTGGACGGGCGCGAAGCAATTGTGAAATCACCAAAAAGGTAGGGAGGCGAGGGCGAAGCAAGGGAAGCCGGGGCCTCAATAACCTCACTGAGTCATCATTTCCTGAACGACGGAGCTTGCTGCTTCGGGGGATCTGGAGGCTGGAGCCCGAGCGGCGGGCGGAGGCCGAGCCGCCGCCCCCCGCCCGCCCGGCCGCCGCAGGACCCGGACCCGGGCCGGGCCCGCACCCGCGTGCTGGAGCGCCCTCCTGTGGCCGCGCCGCGGTCCCCGCCGCTCGGGCTCGCCCGCAGCCCACGCGCCCCGCCGCCCAAGAAACAAGAGACGCAGAAAGTTTCCGAGCCAGGCCGTTAGCGGAAGGTCGAAGCCAGGTCTGGGAGCCTCGATGCGCGGGCGTGGCGGGAGCGGCGCCCAGGCTGGCGGCGACGGCGAGAAGTCCGGGCCCAGGAGGACTCCCGTTGGGCTCTGAGGTTCCCCCCCCCCCCCCCACCGGCGGGGTCGGGGCCTCGAGATCCCGAGAGCGAAGGCTTCCCCCCTTCCCCGACCCTACAGCAAAGCGCGGGAGGAGAGCCCGGGCCCACGCCAGGACCGGATGCCGACCCGTGACCCCCAAGCTACCAGGGCGCTCTAGGGGTGCTTGGGTTTGCTTTGTTCATTTTCCTAATTGGAGGAAGGGGCGCACCAACTCCTTTTGGGGCATCGGTATCCCCAACAATCAGGATTCTGGGTGCCCCCTGCCAAGAACCCACCTGGAGTCCACCGCCCCACCCAACGCCGCCCTCCCCCTCCGGGGTGACAAGTGGAAACAGCAAACCTCCCCGTTCCTCCTCCCCTCCAGCCTCCAGGCTTGGGAAGTAATGCCCCAGCTGGGTTTCCCTGCGGCCCGCAGAGGACCCGCCGCCCGGGAGGCGGCAGCGGGGTACGCGGCGCCCCGGGGCGAGCAGCCCCGAAGCGGGCGAGGCCGGGCCCGGCGCGGGGCTTACCTCGTCCACGGTGAGCGGCATGCAGATCCGGTACTCCTTCAGCAGCATGGTCCTGCCGGCCGCGGGCCCCCGGGGCGGGAAGCCGGGGGCGCCCCCCACACCAACGAGGCTGCCGCCCAGGCGCAGGGCAGGGCGCCGGTAGCCCTGAGCTCGGAGCCGGCCGGAGAGGCAGTCCCGGCGGTGCGCTCAGCTGCTGGCTTCCTCCTCTCCGCCCGAGAGCATGTCAAGGCTCAGGTCCGGGTGTTCGGGGCTCCCCCGCCTCCTTCCTCGCCGAGGTCGGTCCTCCCGGGTACGCGGTGTTGCAAAGTCAGGGAGGGATCAGGGCTGGAGGGAGGGAGACCCGCTGGAAACCGCTCAGCTCGGCAGCCCCGGGCGGTAGGAGCGGCCGCCGGATCAGGACATGCCCGGTGGCGGGCAAGAGAGGAGGAGAAAAAAAAAAAAAACAGATTTCCAAAAATTAAAACGAATGCACTGAAGTCACCTGCTCGATCCGCCTCCGAGTGCAGACAGGAACCTGGCGACCCCCACCCCCGCTTCTCCGGCGGGTCTGCCAATGCTAATGTCACCAGGAACACCACATTGCAGCCGGGGCTGGAGATGCTGACTTTCCAGACAAAGGCTCGGTCGGCTCCTCTCCCCGGGAGGTAAACAAGATTTCCTGCTCTTTTCAGGGCCGGTCCCCGAGGCGCTCCGGGGCTCTCAGCGGGAGAAAAGGGAAGCTGCCGCCGCCGCCGCCGCTCGGCTCCGTCGGGCTGGGGCCCGGGGTTCCTCCGACCTGGGCTCGCGGCGGCCAGGGGCGGGCGAGAGGCAGCTGGCGCCTTCCGCGCACGTCCCCTCCCCCGGGTCCTCGCCCGGCTCCCCGAGCGCCGTGCGTGCCCGCGAGTTTGCAGCCGCCGCGCCGGGGCCGGGGAGTCCGCGCGGAGCTGCAGTGTGCCTCGGGCCGGGGAGGCGGGTGCGGGAGGAGCGAGCGCCGGCGAGGCTGACATCAGCAGCGGCCGCGGCGGGGAGGGTAGCCCCATCCGGCCAATGGGGAAATGGCAAAGAATGTGGAGGATTTAAACAAAACAGCATGTCTCTCCCCGGCTGCTGCCAGACGGCAGGGCTGCCCCGGAGCCGAGCCCCGGCCGGCGCTGGGGTGGATCGGGGAAGGGGGGGGTTTTCCCGGACTCCCCTAGCCCTGGAGTCCGTTCCCCAGTGTTCCCTGGGTGCCACGGTGTCGTGCCCGGCCCCTCCGGGTAGCTTCTGGTTTCCATCGACAAGCGTTGCTTGACCTTTGGGAAAGGTCTTCACAAATGGCCCACCGCGAGCGTTTTCACTTGGGTGCCGGGAGCGAGCCCAGCGCTGGAGAGGCGATGGGCTTTTGGGAGCTCTTGCCTGGGTCCCTGGCTGATTTCAGAGGCGGAATCCTGGAAACGTGGGGAGTGCAACAGCGTGGAAGGAAATGAAGTCCAAACAGAAAGCACAGGACCAGAGGGGAACGGGAACCGGGCATTGCCTTTTACCTCTCCCGGTCCGCGGGGCGGCAAGAAGAGGTCTTCCTGTCAGCAGTCCTAAGTTCAAAAAGTCACAGTGAAATGTCAATGAAAATGCCTGGCGTGCTGGTATTTCATCCATATTAAACAGATTCCTCGTTTTAACCACAAGAGGCACATTCTTCAGTTACTCAGGAAGCTGCATGTAACTGCTGAAGTCTGTTTTTCATTTGTCTGGTATTTTTAAGCTTGTTTTTCTGAAAAGTTGCTGGATGAAAAAAAAAATGCATCGTTTGCCTCTGTGCAGAATAGCCAGCAAAGCAGCATCTTTTCTCAGAAGAAGTATCTGTGCCCTGAAGTCCCGCAGCCACCCACAGAGCTCGACTGGTGCTCCCAGTGATCTCAACGTTCTAGTATTTAAAATTATGATTAATAAACAGGGAACCAGTGCAACTATGGTGGGCCGTGGCGCAAATCCTCCCAGATGACCCGAGGGAATTTATAACTGCACGGACATGATACAAAGCCTCGTAGAAAAACAACACCCTATATGCAGCCTATGTTTTAGTGACAATTATTTTTCTAGATAAACGCTTCCCAGAGTTGGCCCCGAAATATTCACAGCAACTAATTAAAGCTAAACCAAATTCCTCGAGGTGGAGAATCTAAATCTGACACCGCAGCGGGGTGAATAATAACACATCGAGAGCCTGTGATACAGAAACTCAAGCTGTTTTTCGGGGGGTTTTTTTCTACTTCTTCCTTGAAAACAAGTGTAGCGGCTTCTGGTACCCAGGCCTCTTCCCAGAGGCAGCCGGGCCATGTGCTGGGTTAGCCACACAGACACATGCACACACAGGACATCAGACCGGGTGGGTATCGTCTGAGCTTCCTAGATGTTTCCTGACATTGATTCTGTACTGTTCTTTTTTACTGAAATTAATATTGTGGTTGAGGACCTACCTCGCCTCATGTCCCAAACTGCAAATGACGCTTATATGCCTACTTCTCTCCTGACTCTGGTAAGCTGCCTGAACTTCCTTTTCATTCAGTCCGTCCGCATGCCTGGTCACATTAATCTTGTTCAGGCACTGCACTAATCCTGCCACCTTCAAAACCTCTCGGCGACTCTCTGTGGCCTACTGAGCCCGTTAAAATTTCTTGGCAGGAAGATCAAGGCTCCGAGCCTACCTTTCCCCTGTCGGCCAGTTACCTTTCCCCTGTCCGGCAGCCAAGGGAGACAAATCAGTTGGCCTGGGAAGGCATCCACCTTACCTTGACCCTTCTGCCCCTGCACTGCCTTCACAGAGATCCCTGCCCCCATTCCTTCCCCCATGCCACCATTTTTCAGCAATCTGTTTTAGGAAAGTGACTGATGGCAGTGTGTTGGATGGGATAAGACATAAAAATACAAGAGGCCGGAGGTTATTGTTTTATTAGAATACTATAGGAGACCTACGGGGAGATCTGAATTAGACAGCACAGGAAGAAAAGACGATGAATTTTCAAGATTCCAAAAGGACTTGGGGACAAATTCGTTTTCACTACAACAGCCCTTGGGGGAGGGGAGGGCAAAGGGAGAGCATATTCATTCATAATCCAATCACACAAAGGGAGGAGAGCGCCATCTACTGGTCAGATATGTCATTCAAAATGTTTTCAGTCCTCAGCAAGAGTCTGGCAAGAATTGCATCTTTGTTTCTTTTCAACCAGTGGAATCCACAATATCTACTGTCAAACAGCTGTGAAGCTGTTGTTATCATCATTAGGAATAGCAGTGATGAGGGGCGCCTGGGTGGCTCAGACTCTTGATTTCAGCTCAGGTCACGATCTCATGGTTCATGGGAGCTCTGTGTGGATGGTGCAGAGCCTGCTTGGGATTCTCTCTCTCGCTGCCCCTCTCCCACTTGCATGCTCACTCTCTCTCTCTCTCAAAATAAATACACTTTAAAAAGGTTAAAAAAAATGAATAGTAATGATCCATGAACAACTGTACAATCAAAGTTACTGATGATCACATATTTAAAAATGAGATAAGGCACAAAGCAGAAAAAGGAACAAAGCAAAGTTCCCAGTGAGGAATGACGTGAGCCGAAGGAAAAGGGTGTTAGCCTATACAAGTCGGTGGCAGCATATCCGCTCGGATGAGTGACAAGCTGTAGGCGCGGCTGGCAGAGGCGAGGTGGGGGAGGTGCACATCAACACCGATCATGTAGGGAGCTTCTTCAATCCACTGTCTTCACCTGGATTCTGACTGTGCACCCCCCACACACTGAAACCTTTCTCAGTCTGTGTGGGGAAAAAATAGGACCCGCCCTGTGAGCTGCATCTGAAAGAAGAATGTAGCAACAGTCTTTGCGGCCTCCCAAATCGTCTTTCATCCTTCGGCCTCGCTGGCTCCGCTCAAGTAAAATATGACAGTTCTTTCCCGCGTCCTCTTTTCTACTCTCTGTGTCTGAGTTCTGTGGGTTTGTCAGAACCTATTCAAAGTCCCGTCTCCTCCACCGGGCCATTCCAGACAAGTCTTTACCTTATCTGAACGCTTATCTGGACCATACATTTTTGGTTCCTGTTTGTGTACAAGTGTGGCCTTTCTATAGAAAACGCTACGTCCATGCTAAAGCATCTCACCTGTTGTCCAACTGCCCCAAATGATTTTAAGCTTCCAGAAGACACGGACCATATCCTCTCTGGATCATCTGGAAAGTATTTCCTGGTAAGAGGGGTAGTGTCTAATAAACACCTATTCGATGCGTGTATATATGAATCCAGGGTTCTCGACCTCAGAGCTACTGACACTTGGTGCCAGGTTAATTCTTTGTTGTGACGGTCACCGGTCACCGTAGGACACTCAGCGGCATCCCCTGGCCCCCACCCCACCCCCACATTGCCAAATATGGGGGCGCATCTGGAGGCAAGTCTTGCAGCGGAGACCCACTGTTTCTGGGTAACATTCATTAAGTTTATCTAAATGTTTAGCTTCTCGGGGAAGACGCTTTCAGAGAGTCTGACTTTCAACTTGTCAAAACTGGGGCCAGGGAGAGAAGGATAAAACAAAATTGTTACATCACGGTAACAATAAGATGGCCCTTCTCATTCCCACGATCCCCCTCACGTTACCACAGGAGCCCTCGATAAAGGGCTTGACTTTAACCTTGAGCACTTGGTTAAGGTCGTGTCTGCCCATTTCTTTCTACTGTAAAATTACTATTGTTTTCCCTTTCCATGCTCTGATCTTTGGAAGTAAGTCATTAAATCCAGCCCACAATCACGGGCGGGGGAGTTACGCCTGCCTCCTGAGGAGAAGGTATCTACATTTATAATATGAGGTTCTGTGTGATGTCTCTTCTCTTTCGTTTCTTTATTCTTTCAGTTATTTACTTATATCTATATTATACTTCGAGGGACAAGTCGATGCTATGTGAGCTTCCCTGCTCACTTTGCTCCAGCCACAGATGCTGGTGGCTCTCGCACGTGCCTGTGTCCATGTCACATACCCGTTTTCTAATTTTTTATGGTTTTTTTTATTTATTTATTTTTGAGAGACAGAGAGAGACAGCGTGAGCAGGAGAGGGGCAGAGAGAGAGGGAGACACAGAATCGGAAGCGGGCTCCAGAGCTAGCTGTCAGCCCATAGCCTGATGCGGGGCTCAAACCCACAAAACGTGAGATCACGACCGAAGCCAGACGCTTAACCGACTGAGCCACCCAGGTGCCCCTACACACCCACTTTTGAAGGACTATTTTTGAAAATCAAGTGTTATCCTTTGCAATTAATTTTTGTTTTATTAAATATTGTTTAATTCCAGCAACGTCTAAGTCTGTGTGTGTGTGTGTGTATGTGTGTGTGTGTGTGTGTGTGAAATTTATTTTGAGAGAGAGTGTGAGCAGGGGAGGAACAGAGAGGGAGGGAGAGAGAAAAATCTCAAGCAGGCTCTGAACTATCAGCACAGCGCCTGACTCGGGGCTCAAACCCATGAACCAACCGTGAAACCATGACCTGAGCCAAATCAAGAGTCGTACACGTAACCAACTCAGCCACCCGGGCCCCCATGTGCAGGTTCTAAACACCTCTGTATCTGACCTTGTTAGGAAATAAACAAATGTTAAGTTCATTCTTCTTTTTTAATCTTTTTTTTTTTTTTACATTTATTTATTTTTGAGAGACCGAGAGACACAGCACGAGCAGGGGATGGGCAGAGAGAGAAAGAGACACAGAATCGGAAGCAGGCTCCAGGCTCTGAGCTAGCTGTCAGCACAGAGCCCCATGGGGGGCTCAAACCCACAAACCGTGAGGGGCGCCTGGGTGGCTCAGTCGGTTGAGCCTCCGACTTCGGCTCAGGTCAGATCTCACGTTCGTGGGTTCGAGCCCCACGTCAGGCTCTGTGCTGACAGCTACCTCAGAGCCTGGAGCCTGCTTCCGGTTCTGTGTCTCCTTCTCTCTCTGTCCCTCCCCCTCTCATGCTCTGTCTCTCTCTGTATCAAAAATAAATTTTAAAAAATCATTAAGAAAATTAAAAAAAAAATCCCACAAACCGTGAGATCATAACCTGAGCCAAATTCAGACGCTCAACCAGCTGAGCCACCCAGGCGCCTGTTAAATTCATTCTTAACACAACTACAAAAAGCAGCTTGCAGGCCAATTCTTATGTGTAGACCTATTTATCAGGCCTCTGTTAAATTCAGAGAATGCTTCTGATGTGTAATTGCTTACAGCTGTGCATTAAATGCTCATGAAATAAAAATTAATTGATGATGATGTGGTATAAATTGCTTCACATAGAAAAAAAAACCCCAGAAAGTTCTGTCACCAAAGGTATAGTTTTGTCTTTTTAAAAAAATAAATTAGCCAGGCGTCTGGGTGGCTTAGTTGGTTAAGCATGACTCCACCTTAGGTCACGATCTCACGGTTCCTGGGTCCGAGCCCCATATCGGGCTCCGTGCTGACAGCTCAGAGCCTGGAGCCTGCTTCCAATTCTGTGTCTCCTTCTCTCTCTGCCCCTCCCCTGCTCACGCTCTACCTCTCTCTCAAAAATAAACATTTTTTTAAAGTTTTAAAAGTAAATTAGCTAGTAATAACTTTATCAAAGTTTTATTGTATTTCCTGGTTTTACAGAAATTGGCAAAAACACTGGAGTAACCTGAGATAACTTAGGAGACTGTATGTAACCTACACTCACTGGAGAGAAGTGTTGGTGATGAAAGACACTCGCCTTGATCCTACGTGTCCTTTAAAGGAAGCACCTGTGCAACCACAACTCCCTGTGGCCATTTAATG
Source organism: Helogale parvula (assembly GCA_004023845.1). NCBI lineage: Eukaryota > Metazoa > Chordata > Mammalia > Carnivora > Herpestidae > Helogale > Helogale parvula. The sequence continues at coordinate 109,862 of PJEM01004208.1, read as the reverse complement.
TCAAAGCTTCTGAGGCCTACTATCATCACATGATGCCAGCACAGATCTGGAAACAGTATTTTTCTTTTACGATTTTACTTTTAAGTAATCTCGAACCCCACGTAGGGCTCAAACTCACACTGCCGAGATGATCAAGAGTCACACGCTCTCCCCGGCTGACCCAGCCTGGCACCCCAGGAATAGTACTTCTCGTCTATAGGAATACTGTAGCCATAGGAATGGCATGTAATTTGACTTTCGTGGAACACTTTTTTTAAAGTTTACTTATTTATCTTGAGGGTGGGGAGGGGCAGAGAGGGAGGGAGAGAGAATATGAAGCAGGCTCCACGCTGTCAGGGCAGAGCCAGACGTGGGGCTAGAACTCACTAACCATGAGATCATGACCTGAGCTAAAGTCAAGAATTGGACACTTAACTGACTCAGCCACTCAGGTACCCCTAATTTTATTATAGGAAGAGAGAAAGAGTGTAGACAGGAGGAGAGGGACAAGGGAGAGGGACAGAGTGGGGAGGGGGAGAGAGAGAGAAGGGAGAGAGGGAGGGAGAGGGAGAGAGAGAGAGAGAGAGAGAGAGAGAATCTCAAGCAGGCTACATACTCAGCGCAGAGCCCAACATGGGACTCAATCTCACAACCCTGGGATCATGACCTGAGCCAAACTGGAGAGTTGGACACTCAACGGACTGAGCCACCCAGGTGCCCCTTTGGAACATTTCTATAATGCAAACCTTGTGGCTTACATTACAGGACTCCCGACTTCAAACCCCTAGCCCAAATGACTCCCCCTAAATTGCATTTGCCTTTTCAACACTGTCACTGGATACCCAACAGGGTCCTCACACTTAACACATCCCAAACTGTGCATTCCTGTCCTTTTCTGCCTGGCTTGGTGGTCCCTAAGCTGCCCCTCTGTGGTAGGTAAATGGCAACTCTACCTTCCCAGACACTCAGGCCAAAAATCTTGCTGATGTACTTGAGCTCTCTACCCTCAAGGCCAACAATCTTGGCTCCATTTCAGATTATGTCCAGGTCTAGCTGCTTCCTACCACTTCTACTGCTTGCACCCTGGTCCAAGCCACCGTCCTTTCCTCCTGAGTCACTGCAGTGACTTCCCAGGCGGTCCCCTGCCTTCTCCCCAACCCAGTCAGCACACGGCAGGGCGCGTCTCCTACTGTGTAAGTCAGCTATACCCTCCTTTGCCCAAGCTCCCATGGGCTCCCCGTCTTACTCAGGATAAAAACCAAGTGCTGGGGCACCTGGGTGGCTCAGTCCGTTAAGCGTCTGACTTCGGCTCAGGTCATGATCTCAAGGTTCATGAGTTCGAGCCGCCCATCAGGCTCCGTGCTGACAGCTCAGAGCCTGGAGCCTGCTTCCGGTTCTGTGTCTCCCTCTCTCTCTGCTTCTCCCCCACTCATTCTCTCTCTCCCTCTCTCTCAAAATAAACATTAAAAAAAAAAAGTCCTTATAATGGTTATGTTGCCCCAAACTTCATCTCCTGCCACTCCTGCCCGCCCTTCTTCTGGTCTTCAGACAGGATGGCCTGACTGCTCTCACCTCAGGGTTCCTGCTTCTGCCTCTGCCTGGAATCTTCTCCCCACCCCGCCCCCAAAACCATCTGCAAGACTCCTTCACTGGGGCACCTGGCTGGCTCAGTTGGTGGAGCACACGCCTTCTGATCTCAGGGTTGTGAGTTGCAGCCCCACGCTGCGGGTAGAGATCACATAGAAAAATTAAAAAATAATTTTTCTGACTGGGTGGCTCAGTCAGGTAGGCATCTGACTTCAGCTCAGGTCATGCATGTCTCACAGTCTGTGGGTTCAAGCCCCACATCAGGCTCTGCACTGACAGCTCAGAGCCTGGAGCCTGCTTCGGATTCTGTGTCTTCTTCTCTCCCTGCCCCTCCCCTGCTCGTGCTCTGTCTCTCTCAGAAATAAATAAACATAAAAAAATTTTTTTAATAAAATAAAATAGAAAAGACTTCCTCACTTACTTCATTCAGGTCTTGGCTCACTAGTGAGGCCTTCCTTGACTACCTCTCATTCACTATCACCCCTGCTTACATTATTTACATGTTGATTTTCTGTCTCCTGCCCCCCGCCTACCCCCTTTCTAAGGTCCACTTCACAAAGGTGGGAACTTTGGGTCAGATGTCTGCACAGCCAATAAGCTGAATGTGCCAGAGATGCCAAATATGGAAGAGAAAGAACACAGTACTTAATATGTAGACACGTTATTTTCCATAATTAGTATCATAATATACATTACCCCCGTTTCTCCAATCAGTTTTTCTCTGTTGTCGCAAATGGACCTCTGTGCTTGGAGCAGTAACTGGAAGACAGAATCAGGGTATACAGAAGGAAGACAGTTTATTACTTTGCCAGGCAAAGGAGATTACAGGAGACTAATGTCTCTAAGACTGCAAGCCTGTCCCAGGGAAAGGGCTTTTATGGGAAAATACAGGATCGGGGTGGTCTGGAGAGCAATCCGGTCGCCCAGCTGCCAGCCTGGTTCCTCAGGACGGTCTCATGACCAGTGCTGGCCTCGCCATCGGAGTCTCGTTACTAAGTCTACACTGAGGTTGGCAGGATGTCAACATCTGTACGGAGTTCCTGGAACAAAGGAGTCTACAGAAAAACAAGAGGAAGGGGAGGAGAGGGGGAGGCTTCAAGTATAAGGAAGAGAAAAACTTGTTCAGTCCAACCCAAAACAAAACAATAGTAATAAAGTCATGCGTTCCTGGGGGATTAGCATGTCCATGGTTTGGGGGTTTTTTTGGCTTTTTTTTTTTAAGTAATCTCTACTGCTCAAGTGGGGCTCGAACTCACCACTCTGATTCTTTTTTTTAATTTTTTTTTAAATGTTTTATTTATTTTTGAGAGAGAGACAGCATGAGCAGGGGAGGGTCAGAGAGAGAATGAGACACAGAATCCAAAGACAGGTTCCAGGCTCTGAGCTAGCTGTCAGCACAGAGCCCGATGTGGGGCTCGAACCCACGAACAGTGAGATCAAGACCTGAGCTGAAGCCAGATGCTTAACCGACTGAGCCACCCAGGCGCCCCTGTGTTTTTAAATCTCTAGGCCCAACGTGGAGCTTGAACTCAGAACTGCAATACCGAGAGCTGCATGCTCTACAGACTGAGCCATCCCGGTGTCCCAACTAGTGTGTCTATCTCTCTCTCTCTTTCTTTGTAATGTTTATTTATTAATGAGAGAGAGAAAGAGAAGCAGGGAGAGAGGGAGACAGAGAATCCCAGGGGCTCAAAGGCAGTCACCATGAGATCATGACCTGAGCCGAAATTGAGAGTTGGATGCCTAACTGGCGCAGCCACCCAGGGGTCCCTAGTGTGTCCACATTAACTTCCATCTATTTTTACGTTTCTATAGAGATTTCATCTCTATCTTTTAGATTCCTTATTCTTCGCTAATTTTTCTCTTCTCAAACTAAATTCTTTCATACAATGTCAGACTCACACAAATAAAGGATTTATAAAGAGTCTGTATATAACAGGACTCTTACCTATTTTCTCTGTTGCTCAGACTTTCACTGAGTTTCTTCTTGTTTCTTTTGAAAGCTCTTCCTTAGATTTCAATGTGCCTTCATTACTTTTTCATTACCTCCAAGCCTAGCAAGGAAGGACTTCAATTTGGTGTGGAGTTTTCTCCACCTATTTACCTCTTTATTTAACCCTCTCTCCCTCCTTTTTTTAGAGTCCTGGAAACCATAAACCTGTTTACTCCACCACAACTTTGTTACTTTTTGTCTTTTCACATTCTTCACACAAAACCTCGACCTCCAATTACTTTGTCTACTCTAGCCAAACCAGCTGCACACTGAATACAGAGCCAGGAAACATCTTAGCCTACTTTGTCTCAACAATCCTCCTAGAGTGTGTTTTAGAAATTTGTGTGGGTGTTTCCAGTTGTCACAATTATTGGGGGCAGGGGAGATCGCCATGTAATTGGGATGCCAGACATCTACAATGCAACAAACCATGGTAAAATACTGTCCCACAATCCACCGGACTTTTCTTTCTTTTTTCTTAAATTTTTTTTTCTTAATGTTTATTTTGAGAGAGACACACACAGTGTGAGTGAGAGAGGGGCAGAGCGAAGCAGACACGGAATCGGAAGCAGGCTCCAGGCTCTGAGCCGTCAGCCCAGAGCCAGACATGGAGCTCAGCCCATGAACCCCAGGATCATGACCTGAGCCAAAGTCCACTTAACCAACAGAGCCACCCAGGCGCCTCTCCACCTGACTTTTCTGTGTCCTGCCAGACACCCACTTAACGTGTCCAAGGCCTAGATGAGAACTTCATTTCACATATGCTAAGCTATTTTCTGAAGTTCTAATATGCACTAAAATTTCTCAGAACTCTTCTATGTAAAAAAAAAAAAAACAAAAAAACAATGGAAGATACTACTTTCGTAGAGTCAGAACTTTACCAATTAGCTATACAACCGTTTTGGAAAAATCATGTCACCCCTGGTAAACCCTTATGATGCTTGGGGAACCAATGAAACATACCTACTGAGGTTGCAACTTTTGATTTCACAGTTGTTATGTATGTGCACAAGCACATGACTGCTTCTTTATTTTCTATAGTAGTCATATTTTAGCCTTTGTATTTTGAAGTTTATTTATGTATTTACCTAAGTAATCTCTACACTGGAGGTTGGGCTGGAACTCAGGACCCAGAGATCAAGAGTTGCCAGCTCCTCCGCCTTGGCCCCCCAGGCGCCCCTAGTCTCTATATTTTGAAGTATTATTATTTTGCTATTTTGCGATGTTCCTCCTTTACACTACAGCTAGGGTGTCTTGCTGTTGTTGTTCTTGTTTTTAATTATGTGTGCAGATGAGTTATATTATCCACGATTTTCATTACAGAACAGTAAAAACCATCAAAAACAACAAAACGGGGTCTATTCAGCATATAGAAAGGGATGTTGTGCCGATTAACTCACTAACAGGCAGACCATTCCAACATTTCCCAACACCACACACAACCTCATTTTCACTTTTAAGCATCCTAAGCTTTTTAATAGGGACCCAGATGGTGCGGATGCTAACGAAAATTTGCACGGTCCTTAAAAATGGACATAATCCCGCATACGTAATCTCGTTTGATGCTCACAAGAGTCCTCCAGAAAAAGCCAACAAAATGGCTTTCTAAAGATTCTTCTTACTCACTTTGATTATAGTGCAAACGAAAACAAACAAAAAGTACTTGCTCTGTGACTGAGCCGCTGTCATACCTTCTCTTTGAGCTTTGAGAGATCCCACAGATTAAACCACCAAGATTCTCAACCAGATGAAATTTTTTTCTGTAGGGTTTATTTCAGTCTGCTCACGCGGAGATGAGATAACGGAGATCCAAGGAAAGTTAAGCGACTTGCCCACGGTTCTGAAACATCATATTTGCAAAGCAGACAGATGTAAGAGTACATGGGGTGGCCTACTGTAACACGCTAGCTTTCCTGACCGCAAAAGCGGGGGATGAAAGTCGGTGATTATCAAGGCAAAACCGGACGTGAGCTTCAGCCTCGAGGGCGAGCCCCGCCCCCAGCCCCGCCCCCAGGGCTGTCCGAGGCAGTGCCTGACTGGCGGCCAGCGCAGGGGGCCTTGTGGGGTCCTTCGCGCGGGCTGCCGGCGCACTGCCTGAGCGGGCGCGCAGGCGGCTTCCGGTGTGGGTGACGAGTGGTGGCCGAAGCGGGGGGACATCAAGGGACGTTCAGGCCGGGACCATGGCGGACGGCGGCTCAGAGCGGGCTGATGGGCGCATCGTCAAGATGGAGGTGGACTACAGCGCCACGGTGGATCAGCGACTGCCCGAGTGCGAGAAGCTGGCCAAGGTGAGGGGAGGCCGGCTGGCTCTTCGCGGGCGCCAAGGGCTGAGTCACGGCGCGGTGCTTGCTTAGGCCTCAGGGGGCCTGCCGGCTGGAGGGCGCGTCCCCCACGGCCTGCCCAGCCCGCGTTGGGCCTGCAGGAGCAGGAGGTCCCGGGTGTGCCCCGCAGCCGGAGGACGCTAGTGCACCCAGCTTCCCAGACCCTCCCCGGGACAGATGGCCACTTCCCGGAGGAGCTGGGGCCCCACAGTACTCTTTGCCTTTTCTTGGTACTGTTTCACGTGTGCTTTAGCAGTTTCCCAGGGGTTACGGCCGCTGTACCATTCAGGCCAGATCAGAGAGTGGAGTTCTCTCACTCTTGTGGAATCAACGTAGGTCGTTTAGTTGTTTATGGATCATGGGATGTTCCTGGACTTTAGCCAGGAGAAGTAGTAGGAAAGTGAAAGGACGAAGGTGATTAGCGCAGGACCCCTGCCCTTAAGAAGTTCGTATACATAACAAATTAGACGGATCAGGCATGGTGGTGTGTGTTAGCCAAAGATAAACGTGGTTATTGGAACGCAGAGAAGGAAGCTGTTCTTTCTTACTGGTGGGATGAGGGAAGGTTTTACGGAGAGGTTGACGTTTGTTTTGGACCTTCAAGAAGAAAACTGGGATGGGGAGGAGTCATCCCTGGAGCGGGAACTGCAGCAGTAAAGACAGGCACAGCAGTGCAGAAGAGCCTTATTAGGGGAGGGCATGAACAGTGGTTTAGTCCAGCGGCTTATCTCCCCTGGAATAGAAATTGAACTTGATCCGAACGTTTTTCATACCCCCTGCGATGTGTCAGGTAACTTTATGTGTCATTTTACATATAAAGAAACCAGGTCTCTGGAGTTATATGTGGAATCAGGTAGCGATAGAGCCAGCGATTCGAAGCCAGGTTTGTCTGACGAGGGTTTGGGTGATCGTTGAGTCAACTCCCATCATGGGCTCTTGCTAAGGATTGCGCTCACGCCTCCTTAAATTCCCTGATCAGTCTAGCCACAAATATTTTTTGCTATTCACCTGGGATGCGTGTACCAGTAGGGTTGGTTTTGTCTCTTATTGCAGAAGTACATCTAAGTGTAATTAATTCAGGGACAGGAGGAGTGTGAAGTGATACTTCACAGTAGTATTTCTTAAAAAGAAACCTTTTCACAGATTCCTTTTTTTTTTTCCGATAAAGGATTTAATGGGGCTTGAAAAAGACAGGGCTAGGGGGGGGATGATGAAGTTAATAGACCTGAATTTCTTCGTTTCAGTGCACTTGATGGAGGGGAGCCATAAATTCATCTCTGAGCTTTCTAGCAGCTTGTGCGAAGAAACACCCTCACTTACATGAGGGTTGGAAAACCCCAACGGTGCCAGGCAGATAAGGATAGCTGGCATTTGTTGTGTATTTTCTGCAGCGCCGGCACCCTTCTCCGTGCTGACATACATCAGCACGTTCAGGCCTCGCCTTAGCCCCATGCGATAGGTATCCTTGTTTTACAGACAAGAGAACAGTGTGAGAGAAGTTGAGTCACGGGCCCCAGGGTCATTCAGCTAGTAGAGCGGCGGAGCCAGGATGCACAGCAGGCCGACTCGCCCCACTCTACCCTGCCTAGTGAGCCCAGCGCAGTGAAAACCTGTCCAGGGAAGCGGGGCAGTAACTCCTCATTTCTAGTTAAGCTTTGCTAGTTGCGGATGACGGCCAGGCCTTGTTAACTCTTCTAATTGGAGGGAGAAACCAGGAATATGGATTTTTCTGTATGAATTGCCTCAATATTTAGAATCCAGACACGAATCTGTTTTAAAACACTATTTGAGCCAGTGCCACATAGATCAGGCAAGTTGTACCTATGGGCCAGAGTCAGCCCCTGAACCACCACTTTGGAGTTAATAGATTGCTAGTTTCCATCAGGAAGAAACAGTTTGCTTGAAAGTAGTACCACTATTCTTAGAGCTGGGACCTGGGAGAAAAAAAATCTTCCCTTTACCAAGTTCTGCTGATATGATAGCGTGCTGTCAGCAGTCCGTGCTAGACCTCAGGGCGAACAGATGATCAGACAAAGCGCTTGCCCTCAGATCGCTTACAGGCCAGTAAGGAAAAAAATATTTCATGGCTGCAGTTGTAGTAATCCCACGTATGGCATTTATTTAAGATGTTATGGTTATATGTTCAAGACCGTTGAAAGGGCCTGCAAACTCACATGCCTTTTTAGGTATCGGTGTGAAGTGAGCAGAAATGTTTAAAACAGGGAATATTGGGGACTGTTAAACTATGTAAAATAAAAGCTGTTTGGATTTTTTTTTAAGTTTATTTTTGAGAGAGCGAGAGAGCACACGCATGCACAACCTGGGGAAGGGGACAGAGAGAGAGAGAATCCCAAACAAGCACTGCGAGGGGTTCAGTCCCACAAACCATATGATCAGGACTGGAGCCGAAGTCGGAAGCTCATCCGACTGAGCCACCACGCGCCCCGACGATTTTTATTTTTAGTGTGAACAGTGTTTGAAGATAAAAACTATGTATGGAAAGTTAATAAGAAAATGCCCAGTGAGAAAAGCACAGATAGCAGAAACCTTCAGAAGGCGCCCTGAAGTCTAGACCTGGGTGGTAAAAGTGACAAATGTAGGCCATTTGAGTCCCCTACAGTTGTGACCTAGTATGATTCTGTTTGTGTCCAAACACTCGCCATGTAACACCCGTTACTAATATTTATTGCTGCGTACTTTCTATATAATGTTACCTGTTGTGATGATGATAATGTACATAGTATATTCTAGGCATGTCTTCACAAGTAGTGTATTAATCTTTACAGCAACCTTATGGGGCAGGAATTATTTTATTACACTCATTTCACTCAAGAGAAAATTAAGGGTCAGAGAGCATAAGGGTCTAGCCCAAGGTAGCACAGCCTGGGATTTAGACCCAAGCAGCTTGGCTGCAGAGCCTGTGTTTTTAACCATTACGTTTTCCTATACTGCCTCTGTGATTGGTATTTGAGGTTGATGAAATAATAAAAGTGATAATAGTTTTTGGTCATGGTTAGTGCTTTACCCTCATATTAGCTAAGGAGTTAAAACTGAATCTGGGAGTGCCTGGGTGGCTCAGTCAGTTAAGCGTACTACTTTGGCTCAGGTCATGATCTCACAGTTTGTGGGTTCGAGCCCCATGTCGGGCTCTGTGCTGACAGCTAACTCAGAGCCTGGAGCCTGTCTTTGGATTCTGTGTCTCCCTCTCTCTTTGACCCTCCCCTGCTCACGCAGTCTCTCTCTCTCAAAAATTAAAAAAAAAGAAAAAGTTAAAAATAAAAATTATTTTAAAAAATGAATCTGAAGAGGGCCTTTTCTGAACTCTAACTATGGAATATTTAGCAGTTCTTACTACACAGAGAATCACCACCCCCTTTTTGATTACATTATGTTTGGTATGCGGTTGGGGGTTATTTATATTCTTAAATTGAACATATTCTTTGGTTCTCCTCCTTCCTGTGTTTTCATTTGGTTACCTGCAGCCTCTTCCCCAGGAGGAGGTGAAATGTAAAGCACTTTATTGATTGTTAGCAGCTCAAACAAAAAGATCCTTTTAAGAAATAGGTCGTGTAAAAGTATTGGATTGGCATTAAATTTCAACTACTTGTGGTTAACTTTCTATTGGCCTTTTTCTTGGTGTAGGTTGTTTAACAAGTCACTGAAAGGTTGGGTCCATTTAGGAGGTAAAAGGTACAAACAAACATACAGAACTTAGAGATACCCAAAATGCACTGATGTTGAGCAAACTCCTTAGCAATTTACCTCACTTACAGAGATTATTTTAATAAGCAAATGAGTCACCAAAGTCGCATGTTCTAACGAGTTGGTTTTGGTAGCTTTAACCATCTCTTTCCTCTGAGTTGAAAAACAGCATGTGGCGGGGCAGAATTTCAAGAACAGTGTGAATAGATACAAAAGGAGGAAGGTGGTTAGCCTTAGCATTGCCCATGGAAGATTTGGAGAAAAAAGTGGGATAACTAGAGAATTGGGAGTTGTGTTTAATGAAGTTGATGTTAGCATCCCCCAGACAGCACTCGATTGCTGTCCATATAACTTATCACGTCCTACTTACCTTGACAGTAAGAATCAGGAACTGCTGGGCACCTGGGTGGCTCGGTTGAGTGTCTGACTTCGGCTCAGGTCATAATCTCGAGGTTTGTGAGGTCAAGTTTGCTGCTGTCAGCATGGAGCACACTTTGGATCCTCTGCTTCCCACCCAAACCTCCCCTACTTGTGCTCTCTCATTCTCTCTCTCAAAAATAAACAAACAAAAAAAAGAATCAGAAATTGTGAGTCATTAAGATCATCTGATAGTTACGGTCGGTGTCAAGCCATTCAGCCGTACTACCTACAAGTTGGTGCAAGGGAAACGATCGAACGAGGCCCAGCCCTGAAGGAGCGTACCGAGCACTTGGGAGGCAAGACGTGCACATGAATGACCAGGGCACAGGGCGTGAAGGGAGGCACCGCGGTGTCTACAGAAGCAGCGTCGTGTTGCTCGACGAGGTGCAGCGGTGAACGGTATAGACGCAGTCCCTCCTGTTGCAGACTTTACGTTCCAGTGAGGTCAGAAAGACCGGAAACATTAAACTAGGAAAGAGTCTGGGATCATTGCGTAGCAGAACGGCAGTGGGCTTGTGTGTTCAGGAAGGAAGTGCTGAATGACTACTGACTTCGGAGAGTTATTTAAGAACGCCTTCCCGAGAGGGGCGCCTGGGCGGCTCAGTCGGTTAAGCGTCCAGTTTCGGCTCAGGTCATGATCTCAGTTCGTGAGTTCAAGCCCCAAGTCAGGATCTGTGCTGACAGCTCAGAGCCTGGAGCCTGCTTCAGGTTCTGTGTCTCCCTCTCTCTCTGACCCTCCCCCACTTGCACTCTGTCTCTGTCTCAAAAATAAACGTTAACATTTAGAAAAGAATAAAGAAAAATGCCTTCCTGAGATTTGATTGTTACCTGCAGACTGTGGCTCTAAAGCAGTATGTGATTCCTTCACCTAAAGAATGCAGTTCTTGGGGCACCTGGGTGGCTCAGTCGGTTAAGCTTCGACTTTGGTTCAGGTCATGATCTCACAGTTCGTGGGTTCGAGCCCCGTGTCAGGCTCTGTGCTGACAGCTAGCTCAGAGCCTGGAGCCTGTCTTCGGATCCTGTGACTCCTTCTCTCTCTGACCCTCCCCTGTTCACGCTGTCTCTCTCTCTCTCTCAAAAATAAATAAAAAAACATTTAAAAAAATAAAAATGTTTTTAAAATGCCGTTCTTTCCCTTTTTTTTTTTGACTTTACATTTTTTTTCTTTTGTGTGTGAGACAGAGGGGGCAGAGGAAGAGGGATAGAGAGGGAGGGAGACACAGAATCCTAAGCAGGCTCCACGCTGTCAGCAAAGAGCACAACATGGGGCTCGAACCCATGAACTGTGACCTCATGACCTGAGCCAAAGTCAGCCTCTTAACGGACTGAGCCACCCAGGTGTCCCTAGAATACAGTTCTTTAAAACCTACACTTCTGGGGCGCCTGGGTGGCTCAGGTTAAGCGTCTGACTCTTGATTTCTGCTCAGTCATGATCTCACAGTTTGTAGGTTCAAGCCCCACAGTGGGCTCCATGCTGACACTGTAGAGCCTGCTTAAGATTCTCTCTCTCTCCCTCTGCTCCTCCTGCACTCTTGTGCGTGTTCTCTTAAAATAAATAGCACTCTCTCTCTCTCACTCAAAATAAATAAACTTAAGAAAAACAATCTGTACTTCTAAATTAAAATACCATAAACTACGGGGTGCCTTCGTGGCTCAGTCAGTTGAATGTCCAACTTTGAATCAGGTCATGTCCATGGATTTGAGCCCCACATCAGGCTCTGTGCTGACAGCTCAGAGCCTGGAGCCTGCTTCAGATTCTGTGTCTTCTCTCTTCATCTTCCCTGCTTGAATCCTATGTCTCTGTCAAAAATAAATAAACATAAAAAGAAAAAACTTCTAAAATGAGGTGATTGGATTAATCCATAGCAATCTTTAAGTTCTGAGGTTCTTTGATCTTTTACAATTTATTAGCTTTTAACTTTGGAGAATTTATGGATTTCTTCTTTGTTCTTTTCCTCTGATGGACATTTAGTTAGCGTTTATTGTACACATGAATCTGTAGAGTTTTCAGAACTGATGCTCCCCTTTTGCATAGGAAGCATTGTTACAATGCTAGGATTCATGTTTCAGATTTAATTACAGTAATCATATATATTTCAGAGCTAAAGAAAATTCAGAGAATGGCTATACAGTACATAATCTGTACTCCATAGAAAATTCATAGTTTAAATGTTATTTTGGAAAACATGGAAAGAGTATTTTGAAAAATCTAAACATTATTTGTGCCCTGAATTCAAAAACTATTTAATTTCTTCCACTATCCATGAATGTCATTAAAATTTTAAAAAGTTCTGGGGCTCCTGGCTGACTCAGTAGACCAATCTCAGGGTTGTGAGTTTGAGCCTCATGATAGGTGTAGGGATTACCTAAAAATAAAATCTTAAAGAAAAAAAAACAAAACTTCCGGGGTACCTGGGTGGCTCAATTGGTTAAGCATCCAACTCAGCTCAGTTCAAGCCCTGCCCGGCCCCCACCACCCCGCCGGCCCTGAAGGGCCCCACACTGACAATGGGGAGCCTGCTTGGGATTCTCCTTCTCTCTCTGTTCCTGACCTGCTCTCTTGCACAGGCTCTCTCTCAAAATAAGTAAATAAAGTTTTTAAAAGTTTAATTTGTAGTGAGAAAAATAAAATCCTTCTCATCACTTTCAATACATTCATTGTTGTTAATGTCAGTATTTTAAGTACTTGTTTCTTTTGCTGTGGGCTGGTTTTTATTAAAATGTGTGGTTTCTTGGGGCACCTCGGTGGCTCAATTGGATAAGCCTCCGACTTCAACTCAGATCATGAGCTCATATTCCTTTCGTGAGTTCGAGGCCCGTGTCGGGCTCTGCGCTAAAAGCTTAGAGCCTGGAGCCTGGTTCGGATTCTGTGTCTCCCTCTCTCTGCCCCTCCCCTTCTCATGCTCTGTCTCTCTCTCTCTCTCTCTCTCTCTCTCTCTCTCTCAAAATTGAATAAAACATTAAAACTTAAAAATAAAAAGTGTGGTTTCTGGGGTACCTGGGTGGCTCAACCGGTTAAGCGTCTGCCTTCAGCTCAGGTCATGATCTCATATTCCATTCGTGGGTTCGAGCCCCGCATCGGGCTCTGTGCTGACACCTAACTCAGAGCCTGGAGCCTGTCTTCAGATTCTGTGTCTCCCTCTTTCTCTGACCCTCCTCTGCTCACGCTATCTCTCTCTGTCTCTCAAAAATAAATAAAAGACATTAAAAAAATTTTTTTAAATTGTGGTTTCTAATAGGGTGGCTTATTTTAGTCCTGGTGTTTTATCATTTAGGTTTATATCATTTGAATTTTGTTACTTCCATTTCCTAATGTGCACCCCAGGGGGAATATTTTGTTTTTGCATATGAGACGGAGGTCATTATCAGTTGACCAAAAAGGGTATATTCCGTTGGGATCAGTATCTGCTTACAAGCATGACCGTTGGTATAGCATATATGGGTATTCTCAGGTGGTCTTCATTTCCTCTAAGCACAGTTGTAATTTATTTTAAAAGGCATTGAGAAATTAGGGGCTCCTGCCTGGCTCAGTCGGCAGAGCCTGCAACTCTTAATCTCGGGGTCATGAGTTCAAGCTCCACTCTGACCATTGAGCTTACATTTAAAAAAAAAAAAAAGTCATTGAAAAATTAAACCAGGGTTCCTTTTTTTCGCCAAATATCCTTTTTATTTTTTCTCAAAACTTTATGTTTAAGTTAATTTATTTATTTTGAGAGGGAGACAGAGACATTGAGAGGAGGGGCAAGGAGAGGGAGAGGCAGAATCCAAAACAGGCTCTGTCCTACCAGTGCCAAGTGCAGTGTGGGGTTTGAGCTCAGGAACAGTGAGCTCATGACCTGAGCCGAGATCAAGAGTCGGAAGCTTGGGGCGCCTGGGTGGCTCAGTCGGTTAAGCCTCTGACTTCAGCTCAGGTCAGATCTCACGTTTGTGGGTTCGAGCCCTGCGTCAGGCTCTGTGCTGACAGCTAGCTCAGAGCCTGGAGCCTGTTTCCGGTTCTGTGTCTCCTTGTCTCTCTGCCCTTCCCCCTCTCATGCTCTGTCTCTCTCTGTATCAAAAATAAATTTTAAAAAAATTTTTAAAAAAAGCGTCGGAGGCTTAACTGACTGAGCCACTCAGGCAGCACTCAGAACTTTGCGTTTTCAAATATTTGTTATGGCGACTTCATAAAGAAATCATTCATTTTTCCCGTTTTATTCTTCAAGACACATGTGACTGCCAGTTACCACACTGAGTTGATACTTAGAATCCAAGACAAAGACCTGAGGTTTCTCTCAGGTGTTAAATTCTCGTTCTGTATTCGGTTCCTCTTAGGCGTCTTGAAATGTTAGGAATGGTGTGCGGGCCCCGGGTTGGAGACCGCTGACCCAAGGAGTCCACAGGGCAAGTAGGCACCTCGATGGAAAGGGAAAAAAACCCTGAACACTGGTAGTAATGGGGATGGGCCTTTTCCTCTAAAATGGATTTTTTTCTCTCCGTGTCAGAAACATCTCCTTTTAGACTGTTCTTTGGTTTTGTGTTGATGGTAGTGTTTTCATTGTTCCTTTTAATCTCTCGTTTTAGGAAGGAAGGCTTCAAGAAGTCATTGAAACCCTTCTCTCTCTGGAGAAGCAGACCCGCACTGTGAGTACACGAGAGTGAAAGCCTCAGTGACCGCTGATTTCATTGAACAGCGTTCCGCTAACTTTTAGCACATTGTCCTCCTTACAGGCTTCCGACATGGTGTCCACGTCACGCATCTTAGTCGCGGTGGTGAAGATGTGCTATGAGGCTAAAGAATGGGATTTACTTAATGAAAATATTATGCTTTTGTCAAAAAGACGGAGCCAGTTAAAGCAAGTGAGTTCGTGACTGCTCGTAAGACAAATACATTTGCATTTAAATGAGGGCATTTAGAAAACCTTTCTGTGACTCTGTTTTAAATTACTGTTAAATCAGCATTACAGCCTTCTAGACGGTTTTTTAAAATTCTGTCCATATTTTCATGTCAGCTGCTTTTATGTTTTTTTCCTTCCAGTTTTCATATATTTGCATATTTTTACGAAATTGTGCTGAGACCGTTGGTGCAGCTTCGTTCTGTTTTGTGTTGCACCCTGCCTTCGTGTTGATTAGCTTCAGTGATTGTGTTGTAATCCATCAGGCTGATACGCTATCATTTTCTTAATCATGTCTTTTGGGGTGCCTGAGGGGCTCAGTCAAGTCTCCAACTTTGTCTCAGGTCATGATCTCCCGATTGGTGGGTTCGAGCCCTGTGTAGGGCTCTGTGCTGACGGCTCAGCCTGGACCTGCTTCAGATTCTGTGTCTCCCCACTCTGTCTGCCCCTCCCTTGCTCACATTCTGCATCTCTCAAAAATAAATAGACGTTAAAAAAATGTTTTTTAATCATCTCTTTCATTAAACATTTAATATTTTACTTATTTTGAGGCAATTTTTTGGACATTTTTACTACTCATTTTGTTTAAAGATTATGTATGTTCTCTTTTGGTCTTTGGGGGAGCTAGGTTTTTTTTTATTGTTTCCCTGTTCTTTTGCTTGAGGTTTTTTGTTTTGTTTAAGTAAACTCTATGCCCAACATGGGGCTTGAACCCATGACCCTGATACCAAGAGCCCCATGTTCTACTGACTGAGCTGGCCAACACCCCTTTTGCCTGAAATATTTAAATGATAATCTACAAGTAGATTCTACTTTTGTCATTTATGCCTCATCTTTCTAGTACCGTTCCCTGAGTAGCTACTGGGTTTTTATTTTTTGCTTTCAAATGAAGGTATTGACATTGTAAAATGGGGTAGTAGTAGAACCAACAAACAGAAACAAGGTGTTCTTGTTCAAATCCCTTGTTTTACTGGTTTACTGCTAGAGTGAGCTTAGTGATAGAGTGGGTTCAGTTATTTTTTGCAAAAACCAATTTATTTTTCTTCTTCTTTTTTTTTTTTAGAGAAGTTTACATGCATATAACTTGTTGTTAAGAATTAACATAGAGGGACACCTGGCTGGCCCAGTCACTGGAGCATGTGACTTTTGACCTTGGGGTTGTGAGTTTGATCCCCACGTTAGGTGTAGAGAGTACTTACAAAAATATATTTTAAAACAAGAATTAACATAGATTTGAGGCAATCTAGTACATGTGAATGTGAAATTCCTTGAAATATGCCGTTTGTTGCTCAGTTCTGTGCTTTCAGAGACCATCATAGAGCTGGCTGAGAGGAGCCACTGTCTTCTAGTGGTTTGCTGAGATCTGCTTGCCCGGGGACACTTGGGAAAGGACTACCTATTTAGACATCTTGAGGCAACCTGGCTTAAACAGAAATACGTGTTTTGTATGGTACTAGTGCCATTCAAAGCACATATCCTAAAATGAAGATTTAATAGCGTCATAGCATTTCAGAGCTCGTAGAAGGGGCTGATAACGCTGTTCCTTCTCCGATTGAGAAACTGACATTCATATGCAGGACTCTTGGAAGGTGAAGAACTGTGCCAGCTCACCTATGGCTCAGTACAGAGCATAATCCCAAGTAGAAGTAGTGGTAGGAGGACATCTTTAGCAAGTGCCCTGACTTAAGTTACACGCTCCCAACAATAAGTAGTAAGCGACACAGAATGGCCAGCGGTGCTGGGAGACCGGACTGGAAGAAGAGAGGGTTTTAATTACATTTGTCGGGGGGCTTCCTGGAGAAAGAGGAGTGTGAGCCCACATCACAGCTGGCCGATGGCGTGGCCACAACTGCAGTGGCGCTGCTCTTCTCGCTGTGACATGTTGTGTCTTAGCTCTGGCAGGTGCAAAGGGGCTCAGAACGTCTCTTTCCTTTTCTCATAATTACTTTTTACCTAAAGCTTTTCTCTCTGCTTTACCGGACTTAGAAAGTAATGATTTTCCTAAAATAACCTTTTCTGGGTTGCTTGAAACTAATGGTTTCTAATTCACTGTCTGTCACTTGAGCCCAGGGGGTAGGCCTCACTCGACCCTGACTTACCTAATGGCTCCGGCTCGCCTCAGGGAGCAGCGGGGTGGGGATGTTCGTGGCTCCTTAGAATATTGATATAATTGTTCTGTTTGTTTTCCTTCTACCCCATCTGATCTCTGTTACTGTAGTATTTTTTCACAGCTTTTAGAATTACTCATTTGTATGCCTTTGTAGAAATCATTATTATAATTAGTGTCACAGGGATCATGTTTTGAGATACAAAGTGTCCCAGAGCCTTGCACTTACTGAAAGAGTTGTGTTTTACAATAAAACCTTCATTTTCTGGAACTCCTGTGTCTCTGAATAGCCATTTTTTTCAGTTAATTAAAAGTTTGATCTGAGCTACATGTATACTGTTTTTCAAGGAAATCTTTGCCAGACATATAATGGATTTTTTTCTTCAGCTTGATTGCGGTACAATTTACAGCAGGATATTCTGTTTACTTTTCTGCTCTCTTAAACAAAACATACTTAATATAATTTAATATTTTTTTTGATGACAGAGTCCTCATTATCATTTTCAAGGATTATGATAACTGAGAACGCTGTTCAGAGTCTATGTTAGAGGCGCAAACTGCGGGCCACGGACCAGACCCCACCCGCCAGCTTTGTGAATCAGGTTCTTGGAACACAGCCACACCGTTGGTTATACATCGTCTGGCAGCTTTGGTGTGACCAAGGCAGTTGAATAGTTGCCACAGAAACCCTGTGGCCCACGGAGTTTAAGATACTTTCTCTGTCAATATTTACCGAAATGCACAGGGCAGTTTTGCTGACCCTTGACCTAGAATGTTAGAGCTACAGGAAATGTATCCAACCCACTTAACGTTATCTGAGGAACCAGGTGGGGGACGCTGGGACCTTCAGTGTCATGTTTTATTGAGGGGGTGTGGGGGGTTGTGGCTTCTCCTTGCTGCCCGGGCAGTGGGGCTGTCGTACGTCTGTCTCCGCTCCTGCCTCTTCTTCAGTCACCACAGCTGCTCGCCAGCAGCCCCTGGTGAGCTCTGCTCTTCCCTGGTCTTTTCCCCCTTTTCGTCTGTTACAGCTTCTTCCGTGCTTTTTTCTTTGGCTCCAAAAGAACTAGCTAGGAAGCCTTCTAATAGATATCATACATACCCCTTTTGTGTGGTCAGTTCACTCTATGTGATGCGGAGGGGTAAAGTCTTTGCATCTGAGGTTTTCCTAACCTTTTTAAGTTATTCCTGGGTGTTTAGTGCTTCTGTCAGAGACATTTTGAATTTTTTTTTCTTTTTTAAGCAAGCTCTATGCCAAACACGACCCTTGAGATTAAGAGTTGCATGCTCTAGGGGCGCCTGCGTGGCTCAGTCTGTTAAGTGTCTGACTTGATCTCACGTTTTGTGAGTTCGAGCCCCACGTAGGGCTCTGTGCTGATAGTGGGAACCTGGAGCCTGCTTCAGATTCTGTGTCTCTCCTCTCTCCCTGCCCCTCCCTGCTCACACTCTGTTTCTCTCAAAAATAAATAAAACGTTAAAAAAAAAAGTTGCATGCTCTACCAGTTGAGCCAGCCAGGCACCCCCTCCCTTTTATTTTATTTAAGATTTTACTTATTTATTTATTTTATTTATTTATTTATTTAAAGAATGAAAAGTATGCCCATTGTTTTTTTAAGGTTTATTATTTAGTTAGAGAGAACTGGAAAGAGCAAATGGAGGAGGGACAGGGGGAGAGAGGAAATCCCAAGCAGGCTCTCCAGAGGCAGAGCCTGATGTGGAGCTTGAACTCACCAACCATGAGATCATGACCTGAGCTGAAGTTGGACACAACCAATTGAGCCACCCAGGCACCCCTAAGATTTTAATTTCTACACCCAACATAGGGCTCAAACCTACAATCCTGAGATCAAGAGTTACTTTCCTTACCGGCTGAGCTAGCCAGGCACCCTGATGTTTCTTCATGGGCGTAATATTTCCTTTCTAAGTGTATGAGAAATGAATCTTGCTTATGAACGGTTTTTATTATTTTAGGCTGTTGCAAAAATGGTTCAACAGTGCTGTACTTACGTTGAGGAAATCACGGACCTTCCCATCAAACTTCGATTAATTGATACTCTGCGAATGGTTACAGAAGGAAAGGTAAGGTTTCCATTGGCATAACTCCCAGTGGAAAGTGCTATCGTATCTGTATTCAGAGAATCTTAGATATGCAGATGTTAGATCAATATATATTATTTTTTAAGGTGACAAAATAGGTCATCACCTTGATTCCACCATAATCTTTGTACATTTCCTTTGTAGTATCTTCCCGTACACAAATGAATATATTTCACTAGTGGCGGTCTTGCTATATCGAGATTTTTTTTTAGGGGATTAGTGATCTTCTTCCAAATTTACATGTGGCAGTAATTAAAGATAAAGTTAAGTCTTCACCCTGGCCTAGATCTGCTTGAGAAATCTATGCTGGGGATAGCTAAAGTTTCACTCTACTATTTAAACTAATAGAGGGGCTCCTGGGTGGCTCAGTCAGTTAAGTGTCCGTCTCTTGGTTTCCGCTCGGGTCATGATCTCATGGTTCCTGAAATGGAGTCCTTCGTTGGGCTCCATGCTGAGTGTGGAGCCTGCTTGAGATCTTCTCTCTCCCTCTCTCTCTCCCCCTCCAGCTCACATGCACCTGCACGAACTCTCTCTCTTTCAAAATAAATAGACCTTAAAAAAAAGAATATGGGGTACCTGGCTGGCTCAGTTGGTAGAGTATGTGACTCTTGGAGTTGTGACTTCCAGCCCCGTGTTGAGTGTAGAGTTTACTAAAAAGTAAGAGGGGTGCCTGGGTGGCTTAGTTCGTTAAGCATCTGAGCCAATTTCTGCTTCGATCATGATCTCGTGGTTCGTGCATTAAGCCCCGTGTCGGGTGCTGACAGTACAGAGCCTTCTTGGGCTCCTGTCTTCTCCTCTCTCTGCCCCTTCCCTGCTTGTGCTCGCTCGCTCTCAAAACAAATGAACTTAAAAAAAAAGTTAGAGTATTTGCAGTATACGCTTAATTTTTAAAATTTCGCTCTCTTACCAGAATCTATTTGTATTTCTTTTGATGCCTTTTTTTTTTCCTTCTAATCTTGTTTCTCTAAGAAGGGCAAGTATAACACGGAGACTGAGGTGTATATGTATTTTTTTCTGGACAGATTTTTGTGATTTGAGGACAAAAACTTAGCTTATATTTAACTTCTTGGGCCTTGGTTTGACTGTCACTTCAGTTCAGTAAATGTTAATGGAGCACCTGTGCTGTGCCAGCTCCAGAACGAACATGACAGTGTTCTTTACCACCTCGGAGAGATCCGTCATGAAAATAGCGCTGTGCGGTGTCCTGACAGTGGCGGTGTGTCTCCTGGTCCCAGAGCCCGGAGGCAGGATATGATGGCCGAGCTGGCTTTTTGAGAATGAATAGAAATCTGGGGCACCTGGGTGGCTCAGCTGGTTTAGCAGCCCACTCTTGATTTCAGCTCAGGTCATGATCTCACAGGTCATGAGTTCAAGCTCCACGTCAGACTCTGCATTGACAGTGTGGAACTTGCTTGGGATTCTCTCTCTCCCCTTCTTTGCCCCTTCTGCACTCTCTTTGTCTCTTTCTCTTCCAAAATAAATACAGTTTTGGGGGTGCCGGGGTGGTGCACTCAGTTAAGCATCCAACTTCAGCTCAGGTCATAATCTCTCAGTTTGTGAGTCAATAAAGTTTTTTAAAAAGAATAGGGGCGCCTGGGTGGCTCAGTCGGTTGAACGTCTGGCTTCGGCTCAGGTCATGATCTCACGGTTTGTGGGGTCGAGCCCCTCGTCAGGCTCTGTGCCGACAGCTCAGAGCCTGGAGCCTGTTTCTGATTCTGTGTGTCCCTCTCTTTCTGACCCTCCCCTTCTCACACTGTCTCTCTCTGTCTCTCAAAAATAAGTAAAAAACGTTTAAAAAAAAAAACATTTAAAAAAAAAAGAATAGGAAAAAAAAAAAGAATAGATACTTGGGGTGCCTGGGTGATTGAGTCAGTTGAATGTCCAACTCTTGGTTTCAGCTCTGGTCAGATCCCATGATTTGGGGGCGGGATCAGGCTCACATGACAGCTCTGCGTAGAGCCCGCTTGGAATTCTCTCCTTTTCTCTCTTTCTTTCCCCAACTTATATGCTTTCTATGTCTCTCAAAATAAATAAATGTTATTCTAAAAAATAGAAATTCACAGAGCTAGAGCATAGGGAGAATGGCAATTTAGACATACGAGAAATTCTGTCAAAGTAAGAAACACACGGAATGTTTAGGAAAGTGAAAGTAGTTTGTTATTCTTGGAGGTTAAGGTTTTGGGGGGTGGAGTGGGGAAAGTGTTGCTGCAGAGCAAAGGCTAAAGGACAAACAAGCCAAGGCACGAAAATTAATTCCCCAGACTCGATTAGGCGATAGGTCTATTTTTTTATGTTTAATTTATTGGCAGTTACATCATCTTACATGACTTATAGCTGCAAAAAATGCTTATAACTTTAATATTTTTAAGATGAAATCTTTTTATCATTTTTTGTTTTGTTTTGTTTTTTAAGTAAGCTCAATGCCCAACGTGGGACTTGAACTTATGACCCCAAAGTCAAGAGTTGCATACTCTACTGACTGACCCAATCAGGCGCCCCTCAAATAATTCTTTTAAAGGCACTTTTCTGGGGCACCTGGGTGGCCCAGTCAGTTAAGTATCTGGCTTCGGCTCAGGTCATGATCTCATGATTCGTGGGTTCGAGCCCTGCGTCAGGCTCTGTGCTGACAGCTCAGGGCCTGAAGCCTGCTTCGGATTCTGTGTCTCCCTCTCTCTCTGACCCTCCCCTGCTCGCACTGTCTCTATCTCTCAAAAATAAATAAAAAACTTTTGAGGGAAAAAAAATTTTTTTTTTTTTAAATAAAGACACTGTTCTATTTTCTGTGCTATTTAACATAACATGTGGTTCTGTTACTTGTTAAATAGTGATTTAATATTTAGGTTCTTGAAGCAAAGCTACAGAATATGGACAATGTTTTGTAGAGACATTTTCCTAAAAAATTGTGTGATTGTGAAATGTAAAGTCACATAGCTGTATCTCTGTACATGCAGGGTAAAGTGCACGATCGTTGGATGAAAGCACTAGGACGCAGGGTTTGAGTCGTAGTTCAATTCTACATTTAAAATTCTAACACATTTTGGGGCACCTCAGTGGCTCAGTCGGTTGAGTGTCCCACTCTTTTGTTGTTGTTGTTCTTTTTAAATGTTTATTTTTGAGAGAGAGAGAGCGTGAACAGGGGAGGGGCAGAGAGGGAGGACACGGGATCTGAAGCAGACTCCAGGCTCTGAGCCATCAGCACATGGACCAAAGTTGGATGCCCAACCAACCGAGCCATCCAGGCGCCCCGTGAGCGTCCCCCTCTTGATTTTGGTTCAGGTCGTGATCCCAAGGTCATGGGGTTGAGCCCCGTGTCTAGCTTCACGCTGAGCATGGAGCCTGCTTGAGCTTCTTTCTCTCTCTCCCGCGGCCTCTCTTCCTCACTCACTTGTTCTCTCTCAAGTAAAATTAGGGGCCCCTGGGTGGCTAAGTTGGTTAAGTGTCCCGCTCATGACTTGGGCTCGTGGTTCATGAGTTCCAGTCCTGCATCAGGCTCTGCACTGACAGCGCGGAGCCCACTTGGGATTCTCTGATTTAGTCTCTCTCTTTCTGCCCCTCCCCTGCTCATGTGCTTGCTCACTCTCAAAAATAAACATTTTAAAAAATTCTTTTTTTTTTTAATTTTTTTTAATGTTTCATTTATTTTTGATACAGAGAGAGACAGAGCATGGGGGGAGCGCAGAGAGAGAAGGAGACACAGAACCAGAAGCAGGCTCCAGGCTCTGAGCTGGCTGTCAGCACAGAGCCTGACGCGGGGCTCGAACCCACGAATGTGAGCTCTGACCTGAGCCGAAGTCGGAGGCTTAACCGACTGAACCACCCAGGCGCCCCTTTAAAAAAATTCTTAACACATGTCTGTGAGAATCTTCATAACACAAATTTCTCATGTTTGTAGATTTATGTTGAAATTGAGCGTGCTCGGCTGACTAAAACATTAGCGACTATAAAAGAGCAAAATGGTGACGTGAAAGAGGCGGCCTCCATTTTACAAGAGTTACAGGTAAGGAGTTGTATTTAGAATGTGCAAATCATGCAAATTTAGTCCTCCGTGTTTCGTGTAGATAGCTGAGTTTGGCACCTGATCCCTTCTTCAGAGCTACCAAGGTCAAGGGCGAGTGCAGTGGAGTGTGAGGTTCAGACACCTGAGAATTACATCATTAATAATCCCAGCCCAACTTAACTGCTAAAAAACGTTTTGAACAGAAGTTAGAATCAATGAATCCATCTTGACTGTGTGCCATTATTTTAACATTTTCATTCTCGTTGGAAGTCAAATCAGCAATTCGTGTACTATTTACTGCTGCCTTAGGGATTTGCGTTTAATCATTAGCTTCATTTTAAATGAATACTTGATTTACGGTCAATCTCTAGCCTAAATTGGTTTAACAAAGAAAAATTGCCTCATAATTTGCTATGTTTCAGGACAAATTTTTAGGAGAGAACTTAAAATGAGACAGCAAGGACTAAGAAGTCAGGGAAAAGCCACAGGCTCACTTACTAAAAAAAAGTACCTGAACCACACTCAAACTTTTGCTTATAATTTTGGCCCATTAAGTTAAATTGCTTATTCTGATTTTTCAGTCATGCACCATTTTACCCAAAGGAAGGGACACAGTAACACTGGGAGCACCTCGTGTGTTCTGTGTTGTCTTTGTGCTTTTTCCAAACATGTCTTGTGTTCTCTGGATACTTTATCTTACTTAATGTTCACACACAATACTATTTTCATCCCCATTTTTCTGCCAAGGAAACTGAAACTTAAAAGGATTAGGTGATGTGCCTAAAGTCATTGCTGAGAAGTGATAGAGTTCAGTCAGATTCATACTAGTTCTGTTTGACTTCAGACTTCTTTTCTTCCTCTTAAATAAAAGACTGTATTTTTTGGAGCAGTATTAGGTTCACAGAAAGTTGAGTGGCAAGTACAGAGAGTCCCGTATATGCCCTGGTGCCCCCCCCCGACCCCCCCCCCACACACACACTACTTCCTCTTCTCCCAGCATCTCGAACCAAAATGGTGCATTAGTTGCAGCCGAACCTGTATCAGCACCTGATCACCCGAAGTCTGTGGTTTGCCGTAAGGTTCCCTGTCGATGTCGTACGTGCTGTGGATTTTATGGACGATGACGGGCGTGCGTCAGTGTGCCACACAAAATCGTTTCTCTGAGCGCTGCCTTTTCCTCCCTCGCCCCACGCCCCCGCCCCCTGGCAACCACGGATCTTCCTGCTGGCTCCATAGTTCTGTCCTTCCACCGGGAGGATTATGTGCCTCATGATTCAACATCCTCTGGAATATTCTTGACAACAAGTTTCACCTCAGTTATATAAGGCTTCTAGATTTAACTCCCAGTTTACAAGATATACTAGGGACAGAGGAGCCTATCCGTGACGCCACAGGGATGCGATCAGCAATACTCTAGACTGCAGGACGCTCTAGGATGATCGGCTTGGTTGTTGTCAATAGATAAATGGCAAGGAAAGAAGAAGCTTATCTACCAATTGCAAAGTATGAGCTTTATTTGGATTCTGATTTAATTAAATGAGATACTGAGGACTGACTAGAGTGATCTAAAGAATTTTTAGGTACCATTTGTTTTCAGTTTATCTTTTAGAAATACATACGGAAATACAGGTAATATGTTACCTGAAATTCGCTTCAAAATAATTGACACACGCACAGTTGAGTGAAAATACACAAATGAAACATCAATGGTTCATTGTATGAGTTTTTATTTTCCTTAATATAAAATTACAAAGAAGACCATGAAATAAAAACCTTTTTTAGATCTAATAATAATAGCCTCACTTTATCTTATTTTGTTGTTCCACATTTTATAAATTCATTTGCAATGTATGTGCACCAAGTATTAAAAATGTTTTTCATAGTATTTGGCATAATTGATTTTCGGTGTTGTGTCTGTCGTATATTAACTGTAATTCTACACTCTGCCTCTGTTAGGAGGCATCCCAGCCTTGTTCTCTGAATTGTAAGAAGACCAGTACCTCTTTTTTTCTGTAATTTTTTTACTTTATAAATAGAAAGCCTGGAAGTGGCATCGTGTTCTGGTTTCACAATTGTAATTTCCTCACTAGCCATGAGGAAAATGCAAATTAAAACCGCAGCGAGATACCCCTACACACCTATTAGAATAGCTCAGATTAAAAATACGGACACTGCCAGGCGCTGGCGGGACGCGGAGTGGTGAGAGCCCGCCTTCATTGCTGATGGGGATGAAAAATGGCGCAGTCACTCTGGGAAGCAGTTTGGCCCTTCCTTCCTCGCTTTCTTTCTTTCCTTCTTTCTTTCTCTCCTTCTCCTTCCCGTCCCCTCCCCTCCACCTCTCCCATCCTTTTCCCTCCCTTCACTTCCCTTCCCTTCTTCTTTCCCTGGCATCGGCCTACCATTGGCATCGGCCTACCATTGGCATTACCAGCACTGCCCACGGTGCTGTCCACAAACCACCGTGAGGAGCCATCGCCTTCAGTTTGGCGGTTGCTTATAAAGCTGGATGTATGCGCGCCAGACGGCCGAGTAGTCCCACGTCTTGTGCCCAAGAGAAATGAAACCTTAGGTTCACGCCCAACCTGTCCACTAATGTTCAGAGTAGCCTTGTTTGTAGGGGTACAGGATGGAGTCAGGCCGTCTGTCCTTCAGCAGGGGAGTGGAGAAGCCGGTCCCTCCACGCGGGGGAATACTACGCAGCCGTAAAAAGGGGCGGGCCTGTATCAGATCACCAGCTGTCGAGGGTTCAAAGTGGGGAAAGATTGTGACTGCAAAGGGGTAGGGGTAGCGTGAGAAAGTTTTTTGGACTCAAAGTTCTGTCCTGTATCTTGACTGTGATGGTGGTTAAACTACACAGGTTAACTCTACAGTTCTATCGTTAACTCCGTAGGTGAAAATTCAAAGAACATTTCATACCAGAAGAAAAAAGTACCCATTTACTATATATTTTTAAAATTATAATTTCCGGAGGAAACTAGCTTTTTATATCATCACCAGTACTCTGTCAGTGTGCGAGAAGGTTCTTATTATTCAACAGATGTGAATATTTTAATATACTTAATTTTGCAATTTTTAAAACTTATCAAACAAACTTATTTGGGGACTTTGCTAGGTGGAAACCTATGGGTCAATGGAAAAGAAAGAGCGAGTGGAGTTTATTTTGGAGCAGATGAGGCTCTGTCTAGCTGTGAAGGATTACATTCGAACACAAATCATCAGCAAGAAAATAAACACCAAATTTTTCCAGGAAGAAAATACAGAGGTAAGCATGTCTCTTAACTCCAAATTCACTGTAGAAGTATTTGGGGAAAAAACGATCATCCCTAATTTATTTTACCAATTTTTCCCCCAGAAATTAAAGTTAAAATATTATAACTTAATGATTCAGCTTGATCAGCACGAGGGGTCCTATTTGTCTATTTGTAAGCACTACAGAGCCATCTACGACACTCCCTGCATCCAGGCGGAAAGTGACAAGTGGCAACAGGTAAGAATATATTCTTTAAACTGGACAGTGATACTTACTAGGAAGAATTTGCATATTTTAACTTCAGTAATTATAAGCAGTTGTATGGTGCTGCTTTCTATTCAGTGTGTTGATGATTCAGTTTATCTTTACTGATTCAAGCAAAGTGTAACAATACTCTAAATTCTTTGTCACTTTTGAAGCTTGTAGGTTTACTATTTAAAATCTGTGTACCAGCGCCTGGGTGGCTCAGTCGGTAGAGCGTGCAACTCTTGATCCTTGAGGTTTTGAGTTCAAGTACCACGTTGGATATAGAGATTTCTTATTACTTAAAATACAGGGCGCCTGGATGGCTCAGTTGGTTAAGCATTCGACTTCAGCTCAGGTCAAGATCAAAGACTCGGGTTCAAGCATTCAATTTCGACTCAGGTCATGATCTCGAGACTCATAGATTCGAGCCCCATGTTGGGCTCTGTGCTGACAAAGCAGAGCCTGGAGCCTCTTTGA
Source organism: Helogale parvula (assembly GCA_004023845.1). Taxonomy (NCBI): domain Eukaryota; kingdom Metazoa; phylum Chordata; class Mammalia; order Carnivora; family Herpestidae; genus Helogale; species Helogale parvula. The sequence continues at coordinate 82,818 of PJEM01004208.1, read as the reverse complement.
GTTCTGTGTCTCCCTCTCTCTCTGTCCTTCCCTGCCCTCGCCTCAAAAATATAAATAAACATTTGGGGCGCCTAGATAGCTCAGTCGGTTGAGCATCCAACTTCAGCTCAGGTCATGATCTCACAGCTCATGGGTTCGAGCCCCACATCTGGCTCTGTGCTAACAGCTCGGGACCTAGAACCTGTGGATTCTGTGTGTCTCTCTCTCTGCCCTTCCTCCACACACTCTCTCTCTCTGAAAAATAAATAAAACATTAAAAAACTATTTTAATAAACATTTTAAAAGGCTAAAAATAATAATATGTATAGCACATCACTTGCTAAATAAAATAAAGACATTACTTTGGAAATTATTTCATAAGACTCTTTCATATAGCTTATATGTATATTCCACATTTGTGCTAACTCGTTATAAGAACTTTTTCTGTTATGGGCAAGTAATAAATTGTATCATGTATCTTGAATGTATCATAGATAAGGTGCTATATAACGATCGCCACTTCAGATAGCTGTGAAATTAGGTGATTAACTAGTTGGTACTTAACCTTCTAATTTCTGTATAAGTCTAATTACATGAAACAGAAGTGGGGGTTTTGATTTTTGACTTTGCTTTTCTGTTTGGAGTGTCATTGTAACTACTGTATTGTAAATGACGGAAAATAATTGCATATGTTAAAAAAATTAAAAAATTTAAAAAATTTAAAAAAATAAATAAAACAAAACAAAACAAACAGACAAAAAAAGAACTTTTTCTGTATACATTTTACACCGAAAAAAATGTCAGCCCAGGTAGTAATTCAGATTAGCAAGGATTTACGTAATTGTTTTAGGAAAACTTTGACAGGAAGCCGCTGTGGAAAGATCTGCTTGGGAGGATGTTTATCCCCTAGGACGTCAGAGTGCCGTGCCAAACGTGAATGTAGACAGTTCTCTCGTGACTTTTCCTTCGTTCCCGCCACAGTTTCTAAGCTTACATATAATCCGTTGTGTTCTACAACATTTGTAGGCTCTGAAAAGTGTTGTCCTCTATGTGATCTTGGCTCCTTTTGACAATGAACAGTCAGATTTGGTTCACCGGATAAGTGGCGACAAGAAGTTAGAAGAAATTCCTAAATACAAGTAAGTACGATTGTAGGTACTACAGTTCATCTCGGCAGAAATGCCGTTGTGAAAAAAAGTTGGCTAACCTGAGTGTGCACCTTCTTCATTGGTGCTGGTAGATGGTGTTGGTAATAAAACCAGAGTTCATAAAGTAGTGAAATGTGTTTTCACGCTGCGTTTGAAATTAATGAGGTTATGACACGCTTCATTCTAAACCACTTATCAAGTAGAAGTTGCATTTCAAGCTCACTTTAGCAGCTTCTGGTTAATTAACCATTTGATAAAGTTTTAGTATCAGTAATTTGGGGCTTCGTGATTTTCAGAAGTACGTACAGTGTAAAACAGACCTATGCTTCATAAGCACAGTGGGCTCTTATTTAAAAGCTGGGGTTTTTTCCCTTTATCTGTCTCGTTAGTAAGTTTACATTAATTATTCCAGAGACTGGCAAATACATTGCAGGAGGGAGCAGGGGGAATGCTCCTTTCGGAATCTTAAATCTTAAAAAAAAAAGTCAACTTGTATCTTAGTCTAAAATATAAGTACAGGCTTTGCCGCTTTTTCAGCCTTCGCTGTTACATTAGGTGAAACGTAGCTTTTACAGATGTGGGATACTAAGTTGTATACGATTTACAGGGATCTTCTAAAGCTGTTCACCACGATGGAGCTGATGCGCTGGTCCACGCTGGTGGAGGACTACGGGCTGGAGTTAAGGAAAGGGTCCCCCGAGAGTCCGGCCACCGACGTGTTTGGTGCCACGGAGGAAGGTGAAAGGAGGTGGAAGGACCTGAAGAACAGAGTCGTTGAACATGTAAGAATCTGGCGCGGTCTCAGAAGAGTCCGCGACTCCTGATCTCAGGGCCGCGAGTTCGAGCCCCGTGTTGGCCATGGGGATTGCTTAAAAAAATAAATACTGAAGAAAAAAGAATCAGACATACTTGAGTTGTCGGTCTGGGAGTAAACTTGGGCAAATTTGAGCATAAACTTGGATTTTTTAAGTTTGACAGTCCGATGTTTCTTTTGGAGGTTATATCTTTAATTCTTTGCTTTAGGATTTGGGGGGGTGGCTATGCCCAGTGTAGTAAAGATGTAAATTTGTTGTTCAGATGTTTATTGTGTTTCTCGAAGCACGTCAGGATTTATCTCATCCCTCTTACTTTCCCTCCCCCCCATTCCCTCATTTTGGCTTTTCAGAAAAAAAAACTATGTTTTCGCTTGCTTATTTTGTGGGGCCCTCTCAAGAACCCAAAAGGTTGCAGCATATAAACCAGCAGAGTTTTTTAAGAATGTGGCGGGTAGTTGTATGTGAAAGGAGTGCTTTCTGTCTGATACTCACTTGGTAGTTTGGGGAGTAGATGAAAGGTCTTAAACCTGACCTTTGACCTTAGTGTCACCACAGATTAAATGATCTCAGCGTTCATGCATAATAACATCCTATTGTGATGCGCCTGCTGCGTGCCCCAGAGTGCAGAGGAACGTGGGAAAATAAGACTTGGTCCCGCCTTTGGACAGCTTAAAAATAAATCCTAGGAAAGATACATTTATAAACAAAATTGTTATGGGGGGGCTCAGTCGGTTAAGCGTCCAACTTCGGCTCAGGTCATGAACATAGTTTGTGGGTTCGAGCCCTGTGTCGGGCTCTGCGCTGACGGCTCGGAGCCTGGAGCCTATTTCACATTCTTTGTCTCCTTCTCTCTCTGACCCTCCCTCGCTCATGCTCTGTCTCTCAAAAATGAGTAAATGTAAAAAGAGAATTTTTTTTTAATTGTTATGGGCGTGTCTGGGTGGCTCAGTTGCTTAATCTCTTGATTTCAGTCAGGTCATGATCTCATGGTTCGTGAATTTGAGCCCTGCATGGGGCTCTGCGCAGTGTGGAGCCTGCTTAGGATTCTCTCTCCCTCTCTCTGCTCCTCCTCTGTTCACGGACACGCACACGCTCTTGCTCTCTCTCAAAATATAAATAAGTAAACTTTAAGAAGTGTTACAGATACTAGGGGGCAAGTATATATCGAGTGGAGTAGAGCATGAGGAGCAGGTGGATTGGCTCTGCCTGGGAGCGCCGTCAGGCTCAACCCGCAGCCGCTGACCCGGGCAGAAGGGTCGTGGGAGGCGTCCCGGGTCAGCGGGCGGAGGGGCTGGGCTGAGCGAAGGCGTGGAGGCACCGAGCTGTAGGGGGAGCTTCCGGCCTCCAAGAACAGGGCTCGGTGAGGGCGGAAGTCGGAGGTGCGGTAACGGTCTGGAACTTAACAACCTATACGTTCTCCAGTCGTGGGAACCGAGAGGACAGGGACCAGGCCCGTGTCTGACAGTCCCCTCGAGCACCGGGTGGGGAGAACGGACTTGGAGGGAGGCCAGACTGGAACCGAGAAGACGAAGTGAGGCCCCCTGTGGGCTCCAGTCAAGGCAGTCGCTGAGGATTGAAGAATGGATGGGTGGAAATATTTTAAAATAGAAAATCAATAGAATCTGGTCACTGATCTGAATTTAAAGGATGAAGGAAGACAAGTCTAGAAAGTTTAACGTTAGATTCTTACATTTAGCCAAAATATTTTAGTATAGTTTGTTTTTTTTAACCACTGTTTTAATTAAGGTAAGCCTAGGTTTTGATCATATATAGATTTTTTTTTTAAGTTAATTATTGAGACAGAGAAACAGAGCATGAGTAAGGGAGGGGCAGAGAGAGAGGGAGACACAGAATCCGAAGCAGGCTCCAGGCTCTGAGCTGTCAGCACAGAGCCCAACGCAGGACTCGAACCCACGAACTGGGAGATCATGACCTGAGCCAAAGTCAGGCGCTCAACCGACTGAGCCACCCTGGCGCCCCTTGATCATATAAATTTTACTTATTTTTATTTTTTATTTGAGAGACAGAGCAGGCATGAGCAGGGGAGAGGGCGAGAGAGAGAATAAGACTATCTCTCAGGTAGGCTCCACGCTCACCACAGAGCCCGACACATGGGGCTTGATCCCACGACCCTGGCATCATGATCATGACCTGGGCAGAAATCACAAGTCGGATGTTCAACCTACTGAGCCACCCAGGCGGCCCTTGACTATATATATTTAAAAAAGAATTGTAAAGGGGCGCCTCGGTGGATCAGTCAGTTAAGCATCCGACTTCAGCTCAGGTTATGATCTTAGTGTTTGTGAGTGTGAGCCCTGTGTCGGGCTCTGTGCTGACAGCTCAGAGCCTGGAGCCTGCTTCAGATTCTGTGTCTCCCTCTCTCTGCCCCCATTAGCGCTCTGTCTCTCTCTCCCTCTCCTTCAAAAATAAATAAACATTTAAAAAAAAAAAAAAAGAGTTGCAAAGAGTAGGGGCGACCGGGTAGCTCAGTCGCTTAAGCACTCAGCTCTTGATTTCGGCTCAGGTCGTGCAGGATCACACGGTTTCATGGGTTTGAGCCCCGCATCAGGCCCTGCGCTGACAGGGCGAAGCCGGCTCAGGGCTCTCTCCCTCTGTCCCTCCCGTGCTTATGCTCCCTTTGTCTCTCTCTAAATAATAGATAAATAAACTTTAAAAAAAGGAAGCTGTGGAGAGCATTCAGAATAACTTACAAATAACTACAGAAGTCAAAATATCTAAATTATCTAAATTTTTGGCCGTGGCGTTGAACTTTAAAATCGTGGTGGGCTACGGGGAAAGGAAAGCTCTGAATCTGACACTTTAACCGAAGCCTGTTTGGCCACAAAAACGAGTAGGCTTCTAGCGATCGTGCCGTCTGTTACCGGCCCTCGTGTCCTCTGCTCTCTCCCCAGAACATCCGCATAATGGCCAAGTATTACACGAGAATAACCATGCAGAGGATGGCCCGGCTCCTCGACCTGTCCGTTGATGTAAGTCGTGCGCGTCGTGTCCGCCGTTCGTCGCCAGGCATTTTGAGTATCGGCTGACGCACAAAAATGAAGTGAAAATCAATTTGTCGTCTTACTTAGTTTCAAGTTTAGGTGACAGAACATTCCTCCAGGCTGTCTTGAGTATCAAGACATAGCCTCAACACCACGTTCATAATTAACATTAATATTATGTCCTATTAAAATGGTCACTTAAATATGGCAGTTTTACGTCGTTCCGTGTGCCTCGGTGTATGTTTCTGTAATAAACATGTCTGGGTCCCCAGAAATCAACCGTAGGGCCGTGAACTGTGACAGACACTTCGCTGCAACCCCCTGCCGAGGGCCCAGGTCACACGTCACCGGAGGGTCGCGTTCGGGCCTGGGTTCCTGTTGCTGGAATGTTCGAACCTCCGCAGAGATAGGGGTTCGGTGACGTGAGCTAAAAGCCATTTCTGTCATCACATAGTGTTTGTCAGTTTAGCTAAAAAAGAGGAATCACAGATGTTAGAGGTCGAAGGCCTGGTGGTTGGTTGGCTCACTGGCTCCTCACATTTCAGGACAAGGGGACCTGCGTCCTTAAAAGTAAAGTGCCTTGTCCTCCATGTGTCACTGCCACGCGGCAGAGTGTACAGTGACCCAGTGCTTCCGGTGGGGACACTGTAGACCGAGAGCGAACATTTCCTAGACCGGCAGCGGAATAAATACGTTATTACGGGAAGCCTGCTCTGGGTGCTGTCTCCTCTCTGTCCCTGCCCCACTCACACTCTGTCTCTCTCTCTCTCTCTCTCTCTCTCTCTCTCAAAAATAAATATTTTTTTAAAAAAGAAAGAAAATGCTTTCCTTAAATTTTGGTTATTGTCTGTAATTACCCTGTCTTTTTTTTTTTTTTTTAATTATCCTGTCTTAATCTAATTTGTCTTTCTCTCTTGCAGGAGTCAGAAGCTTTTCTTTCGAATCTAGTAGTTAACAAGACCATCTTTGCTAAAGTAGACAGGTTGGCAGGAATTATCAACTTCCAGAGACCCAAGGATCCAAATAATTTATTAAATGACTGGTCTCAGAAACTGAACTCACTGATGTCTCTAGTTAACAAAACCACACACCTCATCGCCAAAGAGGAGATGATACATAATCTACAATAGGGTCTCCGCGCCCTTGATGCTTTTAGACAAGAGTTAAAATTGGAAGTCATTAAAAAAAAGACTGTTATGGTGTATATGTTGGGGTCTTTTTTTTTTTTTTCTATTCTCAGCTCTTTTGTCTAAAATTTAAAAGATAGTGACTGTGTTTAAGGCCCCTTTCGACCTTTCACTTCCCTGATTTTATCGTTAACTTTGCATTTGCAGTTGGTGCAAAAAAAAAAAAAAAATACACTTCTATTTCTATGGTCTACGTACTCAAAAAAATTGTGTCATAACTTACCCAAAAGTGTTTTTCTATCATTTGAAAACTTTTTAGCTATTATTTGTTCTCATTCAGCTCACAACCATAATTATATTAATAAAAATGAAAGCAGTATATGCACCTTGACTTTCCATAGTTACCTGTGTTTCTGAACATTTTGTGGGATAGGGATTTAAGGATTTTTTAAATAAAAGAAATTCTGTTGTAAAGCTATCAATTATTTAGTAGTTTCAAGAACAACATAGGGCCATATAAGAACGTTTGGGATAGAGTTGTAATTTGTGAAGAATCTGTATTTTAGTATTGTGGCAGAAAGCCTCTAGACCGAGTGTCGAGTGACTGCTAGGCTAAAGACTTCGTAGAGAATTAATCTGTTTTCCTGGAGTCAAACTGGTCTCAGTCCCAGTAGCTTATTTCCGTTCCCTTTCCCCGAGTGACGTCGTGTTGACACAGGGCACCACACAGTCATTTCCATCATTAGATGTCCTCGTGGCTTTCACAGCTGGGTCTGATTGCGGCATTGGTGTCCCGAATCCGTTATCTGTGTGGGAACTCGGTTCTCCTGCGTGGACGCCGGGTGACGGCCCGAGACGCTTGGAGAAGGATCCAGACTCGGGCGTCCTCTCGGCAAACAACGCAGTTAACATTTCTTTTACGGAAGTAAACGAAAGGGGTTTTATTGTCAAACCTCTGAGATCAATTAATACAAGCAAATTTCTCGAAGTTTTTAAAAAATGTGATTTATTTCGGGGAAGACAGAACAACGAAACAATGTTAGAAGGTTATTTCAAGTAAAGAGAGAAGGAGGTCTACTTTTTGAAAATCCAAATGAAGGGCGGGGGGACATTGTGGGTCTAGCATTTTTTCATGTTTGTGTTCATCTAGTGGTCACTAAACTATCCCGTGGTCCAGGGCTGGGGACAGTCGTAGGGGCCTCTGCCATTCATGCTGAGTCATTGTGAGTTACGACCCGGCATTGAATCCAAGTCTGTTCTTCGGGCGTGTATGTATCAGTCTCATTAGTAATGAACATCTGCTACCACTCATCTTTAACAACCTAACCAAAACCATGGCCGGCTCGGGGACATCTGTCCACACTCCCAGCAGAATATGGTTTCAATTTTCTTATGAATGAGAAGGGTAGAAAATGAAATCACTTTGCATTGTTAATTTGTAAATCAGATCGGAGCTAATCTGCATCGGGCTTCTTGTTAACTCACTAACCCAGTCCCCCTGTACCCGGCAAACCTGGGCTGTTTGACCAGATACATTGTTGTCAGGATCTCACGTGGCCTCTTCTTCCCGTCTTTATTCGGCAGACTTTCCCTCCAACTGGGCTGTGTGTGCTCTGACTCGCTGCCGTGGGTAACCCTGTCCCAGCAACCGAGTCCCATTTAGTTTACCTGCTTTTCCAGTTCTTGTTTTTGTTCCTGTCCAAGCAAACTTAAATTTCTTAGTGTTACAAAGAAGAATCCACTAACCGAGGGCCCCGAAATATTTGAGACCTTCAGAACCCCAAGTCCTGGCTTCCATTTCAGACCTAAACCTGGCTGTTCGCGAAAAGGCTAGAACCACTTTGTTTTAAACCCTGAGAAGAGAATACTCGACTCCTTTTCATTTTCATTAGGTTACTAATGATGAACCACTGCTTTTTTGGTTTTGTTTTTTAAATGAAACACATCTTACTCTTTTATTTTTATATAATTTATCTTTTTATTTTAGAGTTCAATACCTATTTGTGTAATTATCCTCAATTTCCATATGCTTACTGAATCATTGAAAACTAATCTTTAAAATTCACACTGTTCATTCTCTATCTTATGAGTGTTACATGTATGATTCAAGTACATACTTTACATTGTGTTTGGCTCCTGGATGTGGCTGCAATGAAAGCACTGATTTGTGGGTGTGTAAAACCCTGGAGAATAAACTCATACTTTTAAAGATCACTTCTTTTTTCAATTCTCTTGCTGTTTAAAACAAAAAGCTGTAGGATTTTCATTCTCTCAAAATCACATTCTCTCCATAAACCTGTTTTTTAAGCAGTGGGGAAACCTTGTGCCTGGTTTCAAAGCCAGCTGGTTGCTTTTCCCCCGAGTTCTTCCTGATTTGGGGTTCATGACCGGCCATACCTCGTGCCCGTGACCAGTGGTTCCCCAGCGGAGCCCCTATCGGCACCCACAGGGCTTGTTGACCAGATGGTTGGGCCCCACCCCCCAGAGTTTCCGATCCAGAGGTCTGGGGTAGAGCCCAAGAATGTCCACTTCTAGCAAGTTCTCAGGAGTTGCAGACGGAGGAACGCTTGCGTAAATGGTAGAAAAGAACTATGCCAGGTTTTCAAAAGATTTTCGTGAGAAAGTGCTGTGGAGACGTGGACATGAGCGTTAGGATTGTGCTCCAGCCTGAGTCTTAACCCTGGGCCAGTTGCTCCTGAGTCCAGTGATCCAAAGGCCTGGTTTTCTTTCTCTTGCTCGCTGACATAGAGATGTTCTTGCTTTCTGAGTAAATATAAAGCAATGTCCCGAACCTGGAGCTCAGTATTTACCATGTTGAAAGAATTGAAGATTGGAAAAATTCCATCACGTCACTATTTCTCTTTTCTCTCTAAGATTGGTAATTGGGGCCCCTGAATGGTTCAGTCGGTTAAGCCACCAACCCTTGATCCCAGCTCAGGTCATGATCTCGGTGGTTAGTAGTTCAAAGCCCGGCATCAGGCTCCTTGCTGACCATGCGGAGCCTGCTTGGAATTCTCCCTCTCTCCCTCTCTCTCTGCCCCTCACCCACTCATTCCCTCTCTCTCCTACGCCCCTCTTTCTCTCTCATACACACAAAATAAAAACTTAAAAAAAGATTGGGAACCATGTTAATCTTGGTATCCATCATTTCTGTTACATAATAGAAACGTAAACACTTGATGAGTTTAAATGTTGTGTAATCATAATCAATCTTTTAAAATCTTTCCTTACACCTTCCCGAGGTTTTGTTTTGATCCTCAACTCCAACTTCATATTACCTTTATATTTACAGTCGTAATTATAATACAATTAAGTGGCATTAATTACATTCGTAACATACAACCATCATGAATCCCTATTTCCAAAATATCCTCCAATCTTTTTTTTTTTTAATTTTTTAAGTAATCTCAACAATCAACACGGGGCTTGAACTCACAACCCCAAGATCAAGAGTCGCACGCTCTACCAACTGAGGCAGCCAGGTGAAAGTTTTTTATCATCCCAACCGGAAGCTTTGTTAGCCTTGAGGCAGTAATTCCCCATAATTCCCCATCCCCCTCTCCCTTTCCCCAACCCCTGGTAGCTTCTGATCTATTTTCTGTTTCTCTGAATTGGCCTACTGCAGATATTTCATGTAAGTGGAGTCCAACAATAGTTGCCTTTTTCTGCCTGGCTTCTTTCATCCTGCGTAATGTTTCAAGGTTCGTCCATGTAGCATGTTATCAGAACTTGGTTTCTTTGATGGCTGAAAAGTGTGGATATATGACATTTCGTTGATTCATCTGTCAGTGGTCACTTGGGTTTCCACCTTTTGCCTCTTGTGACTAGTGCTGCTATAAAGATAGGTAGGTATATGTGTGTCTGAAGTCCTGTTTACGATGATTTTAGGTATATCTGCACGTCGGCTTTTTTTATTTTAATAAAAAGACTCAGAGGAAATTGTAAAGATTGCACAGTGTATTTTTCAGTCAGTTTACACATTGGCTTTTTTTTTTAACCATTTTTATTTTTTAAATTTTTTTTTGTCATCTCTACACCCAATGTGAGTTTCAAACTCATAACCCCAAGATCAACGGTTGCATGCTCTTCTGACTGAGCCAGCCTGACACCACAAAGATTTTTATTTTCTTGATTATTTATTTTAAATACTTACTTTTGAGAGAGAGAGGGAAAGAGACCATGCAAAGAGGGGAGAGTCACAGAGACAGGGGGCCTAAGCAGGCTCTGTGCTGACCCCAGAGGGCTCAAACTCATAAACTGTGAGATCGTGACCTGAGCCAAAGTCAGATGCTTAACCAACTGAGCTACCCAGGTGCCTCAAGATTTCATTATTTTTTTAATTTTGTATTTATTTTGAGAGAGACGGTGCCTGCCTGAATGGGAGAGGGGCAGAGAGAGAGAAGATTCCAAGCAGGCTCTTTGCTGTCCGTGCAGAGCCTGACATGGGGCTCCGTCTCACAGTCATGACCTGTGATGAAATCAAGAGTCAGACACTTAGCCAACTGAGCCACCGAGCGTCCCAAAGATTTTTAAGGAATCTCTACCCAATGTGGGTCTTGAACTCACACAATCCTGAGATCAAGAGTCCCATGATCTATGGACTGAGCCATTCAGGCGCCCCGGCACATTGGCCTTTAAGACCAGAAGAGCAGGGGTACCTAGGTGGCTCCCACTTCCACCCAGGTCATGACCTTGTGGTTGGGACTTTGAGACCCCCATTAGACTCTGCGCTAACAGTGCAGAGCCTGCTTGGGATTCAATCTCTCTCTCTCTCTCCCCCCACCTCCTTCCCTTCCTCTTTCCCCCTCTCCCTCTCCTTCTCCCACTTATGCACTCACTCTCAAAATAAATAAATGAAATTTAAAAAATAAAAAGAATATGTACAAAGGAGTGATGTGAGGCCAGAGAGACCGATTCCTGGCAAAGCTGTTGCTATTTCAATCTTCTCCCACTAAACATGAAGACAAATTCCACATGAATTCTTGTTCTCTTACACCTATTATCCTTCCGTGGAACAGGAGCTACGTGTGCACAAGCTCTCAGACCGCGTCTCAGCCACGTGGGGCATGTGGCAGATGTGTATCTCAGAACAGTTAGCATTCCCATCCCCGTGGCAGGTGGTCTTGTACCTGAAACCCTTAAGGACATTTTAGGGTTCGGGACCAAGGAGTCTAAACATTTGGTACAACTGGGACAAATAAAAAGAGAACTCTTCAGTATGAATCAAAAGTAGCTACAGGGCTCCCGGGTGCCTCCCTCAGTTGAGCAGCTCTTAATTTCGGCTCAGTTCCTGATCCCAAGGTCATGGAAACAAGCCCCTCGTCAGGTTCCACGCAGAGCATAGAGCCTGCTTGGGATTCTCCCTCTATCTCCACCGCCACCCCCCCCCCC